>WXZC020000381.1:0-12505 GCA_011317855.2 Paelopatides confundens
CTGTGATTCTAGTAATGTTGTGTATATATTGTATTGTACTCTTTGTAACGGAGGTAATTACGTAGGTGAAACAGGCATGCCTTTTCGTCTGCGTTTCAATAATCACAAGAAATCGATAAGGGACAATTTATTGGGATACCCAGTGGCTGAACATTACAACCCCCCAACCATTCTCTCAAAAACCTGAAATGTATTTACTTTTAGAAATGTATTATATATATATATAGTTCTGGTGAATTACAAATATAAATTTCAAACGCTATTTAATTATACCATCAGATAACTTCCCGCCTAATATCACTGGTGATGATGTAATCCAGGCAGAAATCGGACAGAATGTGTCTTACTCTTTTGAATCGTTTGATATAAATGGTGATGTCATTTACCTCTCCCTTAACGGCAGCTTGAAAAATGCAATATTAACAGGTATAACCCATTCGTAAATAGTTATGGTTATTGATATGACATTCATTTGTGGAAATAATGTATTTGAAGAAATTAGGTATATTTGAAATTGAGATCTTATTATTAGGATTTTAGAAAAATTAAGTTATAGAATCTCAACTTTGATGTCCTGAGTTTGTTTAAATAAATTAATTGACGACAGGCTGGCAGAAAGTATGACATTTATTTAAGAAAGAAAATGTGTTCTACACTGCCAGGGGGAGCCACCATCTTGCTTTGAACAGAGATGGTTATATGAGGCGAACAATTTGTGTCAAAAACCCCTTTTATTCAAATGCTTTACCATCTTTTATATTTTCTCTCATTATCTCCTTTCATTGATGCGTGAATATTTTGATTGTTTGTTTATTGTATAACATCTTATATAGACAGCTCGTAATTACTGTCGATCATCGAAATATTACTCGAAACAAATGTAAAATAACATATAATGCCCCATTATTATTATTTACCTCTTATCTTGAAATATACTCTGCACGTAGACAACTCAGTAAGTTGGATACCAAACTCGATTGAGATTGTATCACTGATAATCGAAGCGTCAGACAACCAGTCATCTTCAGTGTTACAGCCAACTATCAAGATATGTGATTGCAAAAACAACGGGTCGTGTTTGTGGAACAGCTACACGGAATCATCTGACATAGACGCAAACAACTTTGCTGTAAGTAATCAAAACATCATCTCAAATATAAGAAAAAACGTTATTTTTTTCCTGAAATTTTTAGTTAATCTATTTGGTGTTTTTTTTTCGCACATACATATTTCATGGATTTAAGTCTCATTTTCCAGTGCTTTATTTTCCTATACTACCACTTCCCCATTAATCACTTGCAAAGAAGCTTAAATCTTTAATCGTAAAAAAGGATAGGCTTTATCAGGAGGCACATAAAATGGTATACATATATTCGTAAACCCTTGCAACATTTGGTAACTTTTGGTAGGCTAATACAGTTGCGAAAAACGTCATTATCGTCAATTATAGTGAAAATAATGTCCTTCCCTGATACTGATTGATATAGAAGTACGCAATAAATAAATAAAAGTTATTATGGATATTAATATGCTTGAAATAAATTATTTTTTTACTGTTAGAAACATATGAAAAATCCATAAATTAAAATTTGCCAACAAAAATTGGAAATTGCAAGCGATTAAAAGGAAAATTATGAATTATTTTAAAAGTGTTAATTATTCAACATTCCCAAATATACTTAATTAATACTAATTTTATTCTTTTCCTAAACAGGTAGTCGTTTGTAATTGTACACCAGGGTGGACAGAAGACTTCTGCGACAAAGATTTAGATGCATGTGAAGATCAACCATGTTATCCTGGAGTATCATGTTTTGATGAGAGAGCCCCCAGTGAGAATGCTACTTGTGGGAGTTGCCCTGATAATCTGGCGGGAGATGGGTTCCAGTGCTATGGTATGAATATGTACAGTGATGAAAATCTTATTGTGAATGGTTTGTTGTACTTACATGAATACAACAATTGTAATAATTAGATGTACTGCACTCTAAACGAGCTGTCGCAATATAGCCAACAACAAGGAGATGATTATACAGCGGTTTATGGTTTAGCACAACTCTTCACATGATAACAATATATTTTATTTTAAAGATGAGGTAGAATAGATATGCATCTCCATATCTCTCACATACTATTCCGTGCAGCAAATCTGTATTGATATAGGCATATCATACATTAGCAGTATCTAATAAATATCTGAATATTCTGTTTTCTACTTAGATAACGATGAATGTGCCGTCGAGGATCTACCGTGTGATCAGATCTGTACTAATGTTATAGATGGGTATCTGTGTAGTTGCAACATTGGTTACTCTCTCAGCCTAGCTGATAACAAAAACTGTTTAGGTGAGAGTTTATTTCTCTTGTAAATTCATATGTGCTGCGATTTCATTTGCTCCTCCCTGTGTATATCATACACCAGTGTGTTAAATTCAAAAGAGGGTGACGTGTCCGTCGAATGTATTAATTAAACCATCACCACTGGCGTGTACGTGTTTTGCATGTTAGCCAGTAAAATAGGATTGGTTTGTTATTGTGTATAATCTTAACTTAACATTTCCTTTCCAATTACCGATTGCATCCAAATTACCATTCAATGTTAAAATGTGGATAGGTAAGTATTATAATGGTAGCATTCTTTTCTTTTTGCAGATGACAATGAATGTGAATTGGGAACCCACAACTGTCATGACAATGGATTCTGCACAAACACCAATGGCTCGTTCCAATGCAATTGTACAAACGGTTTCTACGGTGATGGTGTTGACTGCATTGGTGAGTTTCGAATATTTGCTCTTATTTAAAAAAAAGGGGGGGGTGACATTTTACATCAAGCTATTATTTTTTCGACACTGGCACAACTGCCCATCACGCCCCATGGCCAGTCAAGCAACGCTGGACAATTCAGCACACCCCACTCCAATGCTCCGACACCGAGCACCAATCAAGACGGCTGTAGGTATGGAAAAGGAGACACACATCCCGTGTTATAATGACTTTGTTACATATTGAGAACACCAAAATATATACATCCAGTTATTTTAGGTAAAGATCAGTGCTGGGTGGTGGAGCTGAAGAAAGCTTCATTGCAAGACTAAGGAGTGGTTGGAAGAAGTTCAGGGAACTCCTCCCTGTGCTTACTTCTAGAAATGTCTTACTTTGTACTAAGGGTAAAGTTTTTGTGTCAGGAATGTTATGGTATATGGTAGTGAAACTTTGGCTGTTAAAGAAGAGGATTTAAGGAGACTAGAACGTAATGATTTGATGATGGTCAGATGGATGTGTGGGACAAAATTCAAGGATAAAATATCTTATGCTGTGTTGAGGGACCGACTGGGCATTGACAATATCAGAGACTGTGTACAGAGAGGTAGGCTTAGATGCTGTGGACACATTGTTAGAAAGGACAACTACAGCTGGATAAAGAAAATTACTCAACTAAACATAGTTGGTAAGAAAGGTAGAAGTAGGCCCCGAACGACGTGGGATAGTGTTGTAAAGAATGATCTTATGTCAAAGGGTCTTCATGAAGATCTCGCCCATGATAGATCAAAATGGAGGAAGGCTCTTAGGTAAACCCCGTCTAACTCTCGTGCCCAGCATGATGATGATGATGATGAAAGAGAATATGGTAATACCACTCAGTTGGTTTCAATTCTCTCTGCAGATATCAATGAATGTACATCATTAGCCCCTTGTCATCAATTCGCAAACTGTACCAACATCGAAGGCAGCTACATATGTACATGCAAATACGGATTTCAGGGTGACGGTGTGATCTGTCAGAGTAAGTTAATCGGTTTTATTAACTAACAATCGACCAGTTGAATAATAAATCTGCAGTGATTATGTTTCATTAACTGCTTCATTGAACATTGACAAATAACTCTGAATTATTTAAGTTAAAAAGGACATGTTTGATCATTTTTAGATGTCGATATATAAAATTAAAGTTAATTTATAATGATGGCTTCATTTCAGGTCAAGTCTTTTAGATTACCACGTCCAAATGTTTAGTAATGCTAATATGATGGCAGTACGGATTTAAACCATTATTTGGAGCTTAACCGTGTTTAGTCGCACGTAACGTGTTCCAATCTTAATCTCCCTTAGTCGTCCTATATATTAATCTGTATTTGTCTTTAGTTTGGAAGAATGTAAAAATATTCATCAAATTATACTTTATAACTCTTTGTGCATGTTCAGTCATTCATACGAAATTACAAGTTTAGCAAGATATAAATAGAAATGTATGTTTGTTTATATCGAACTATAATGTAAATGTTATGGCTTAAATGAACATAGGGGGTTGAGCAAAACATTTTAACTTGATATTCAGCAACATTTTACTGAAACCAGCTATTTACACACACCCAGCCTAAGTTACCATAACAAAACTGCCTCTGGTGATGAAATTTTGAACAGAAATTTGACAAATGCGTCGAAATATCGCTTTTTGCGTGAATTTTCCTTACGTTGAATACAACCAGATACTATTCATGTATGTACGGTAGACATCACCCTTCGTTTCAAATATAGTGGCAAGTCACCAAGTTCGTGACTAATATGTGTATCCTATGAAAGCGATTGAGATCGTGGTCATTTTAAGTTAGGGATGAAGAAGGTAAAGTTTTGTATGTGTTTATTTGATGTCTTTTATAACTATTAGTTGAGATGAAAATCGGTCGCAGTAGCTTATTTACCACTATCCTGTGTCATTTTGAGGCTATTTTTTATTTACTATTTTAAAGGTTTAAAATGTATATTTGTGTCTACTACTTTGCATCTATTGATAAAATGGAATATCACTTTCCCTGCCAATGTTTGGCTGGTCTACTGTATATGAAAGTGCTGAAACATTAATTTGCCAACAATATTGTACCATCCACAAATATTTCAGCTACTTTCAACAGAGTTTAGCAATTTCCATTAGTAAGAAATACATCTTTCAACTGTCTGACTATTCTGTTGATACTTTATTTAGGGCAAAGGAAATTTGGAATAAATATAAGCCGTTTAACCCACACCCATCAGTGTTGAACGCATCGAATATGCTAACACTATAGTGCAACTGCATGGACCTATGCAGAAATGACCATCCTAGCGACCACACGTAACATATCAACAATATATAGAGGTTCACACAATGAAGAGACATGGTTAATTAATTCTTACCGTCGAACGGAAATATTTTTTTTCAAGAAAATACGGTTAAATCTCTATTTCGAGAATTGCATGTTACATTGTGCATATTGGTAAATAATGAATTAAGCAATTTAGTCCAGGTTACGTTATTTTCATGCCGTGGTTTTAAGAGGCAAGAATAATGAATTTATTTGGAAAATGTGATACCCGACACGATTTTGTGTGCATTATTGGATCTAAGTATATATTCAACTGTTCAAATTACTGTTTCGACGAACGGCGTGCTGAATCACAGCACGGACCATAATGTTTGGAGCTGTATAACTTAAACTATCATTTGCAGGCTAACGAACTTCCTAGGAATCACAGCTTTAGCTTATGAAAGTTAAAACTGTTAATGTATTGTACACTAAATCACTGTCGAACTACAGTTAATGCGTTGTTCCCGGTCACTTTTGCGATATAATCCGTTGCAAATACACTCAGTACATATTATGCATGTTACGTTGGGGTGTTTGTTTTGTTAACTTCTAACAGGCTTCATTCATGCTGTCAATCACGATATTCTCTATGAAAATACAGTGTGTAGGAAAGTTTATAATAAAGTTGTAAAATCGAATTTCCGTGGATTTGGGATAGCTCGGCTTTGGAGTGCTCTATGAAGTGCTCTAATAAAAATAATTACGACGTTCGGGACCAAACAAATATAAAATAAGGTACAGATCATGGTTTTTTCGCCATTCGCTTCTTTAAGAGCCGATTCTATTGTGATATTGTACATGCCCGGTTTAAGTGTATCTCGAAGAGTGTATTTTGAATCGAGTACCGGGGGGGGCTAGGTTATGGTATACATCGGCCTCTCAGCTATTCTAAATAATCGGCATAAAAGAACTACTATAGTAAGGGTCATTTTACGGTTATGTTATTCTCTCATGCTTTCTCGTTAGCATAGTAATCAGAACATAAATAATAGTAGAAATAATAAACCATATAACCTTTACAATGATACATGATGATTTAGGTGACAAACACAGAACCGCTATTAGAAATGTTATCTCTACTAATTATTGGTTCATCTTCAGTAGACCTACACATACATCGATATGTATAATCACATGCAGAAGAAGAGTCAATCATGGCACAACGTGCGTAGGCCTCCTAAATATAAAACAATGTCAAACTTTCTTACAAACTCTAATGTTTTACTGTTAATACCGCTGGAAAATTAATCGAGGTGAATAACAGGTGCAGCAAGGGAATATGAGCCAGGCGCTATTTAAGGAGAAATTTCATATGATTTCATGACACTGGATTCATTCATATTATGTAGGCTACTATGAGGGATTGTTTATCTGAAATTTACCTGAAATGAGAAAATGTTATCATCCATGTAGTCCTTAACACCGTGTCAACTTTCAGTCATTGTTTAATCGATATACATTACAAATTAAAAAATCATCAACCCATTATTAAATCTTTCTCCACAGATGTAAATGAGTGTGAACAGAACGACTATGATTGCGATGTGCATGCCACTTGTCACGATACCAATGGTGGTTATAGCTGCACATGTGATCCAGGCTGGACCGGTAATGGAAAGGTGTGCTCATCTAGCTACTGTGATAACAGTCCCTGCCACGCCTATGCTGATTGCCAAGAAAGAGAAGAGAGCTTCACCTGTACATGTCAAGATGGGTTTGTCGGAAATGGATACGAGTGTACATGTAAGTTAATGTGACTGCTTCATATATATGTTATTCACACACTCCTCTCTATTAAAATACATATTAATATAAAAATAACTATATTAATAGTTCACACTTCACAAGTCAACTTATTTTTTAAATCAGAGTATTATGCTTTAAATTTAATATGTCAAGAGACATATATTCTCTTTATTATATATTATTTTATAGCCAAAATCGTTTATTTGTTTCACCCAACAACCACGATTAGACATGGGGTCATGAAAAAAAATCGCCATATTGATAATAACAGTTGCTGGAATTTTATCAGGGAAAGTCAATATGTATTCGAGTGATGTGTCAATTAGTAATTGGTTTGATGATTTGTTTATTGCAGTTATTGACTTGTGTGAGGAAGGACTACATGATTGTGACCTCGAGGAATATTTTTGTGTCAGCAACCGATCCAGTTACTATTGTCAGTGCTTAGATGGTTACGTTCAGGTTAATGGCACATGTGAAGGTGAGTTTATAATGTCATGAAAAGTTACAAATGTGTAGGCTTGATTGCAAATCAATCAACATATATTGATTAATTCCCCGTTCTATAATTACTCTAGTATCTTCCAACAGTCCGGGAGATTCTCCGTTTTCGGAGAATGTCATTTGTCTCCTACTATAGGATCTTTCCAAATCTGAATATTCATATATATATGTCTGGACTACAACTTTTCCGTGCAATGATTGGTAGTTCACCATGCCAAAATTGTGAAAATCAAGGAAAAAGATACTGACCCACCGGTAACATTTGTGATATAAAATAAGAATAGCCGTTCTGATAACTGAGTGTTGCGAGCAATCGTCATACTCGTACAGTGCGTACGTTGTACGGCGCTACCTGGAAGCCATGGTCCTTCATTCCACTTAAGCTACACCTATGGCCTTAGACCAATGAACATCTTCATTTAAAAGTCAACCGTCAAACCACTACGCCCCAAGAGAACGAAACACTCAGAAGAGATCTGAGTATAAGAGGGAAAGTCACGAAGGACTCGGCCTCAATGCCGGCCCTGCATTCCACATTTCTTAGAGTATACCAAACCCTCATGTATACATGAGTTTTTCAAAATATAGTGGAAATATAGCCATGAAGGAGTCAGTAACAGGTCTGGGCATTTCATTGAATTTGAATAAAAGTCCTGGCAATGAGGCAGTCCCTTCGTGACTCAGAGAGAATGAAAGACTTGAAGTCTTTCATTCTCTTGGGGCTTGGTTTTTCTTTTAAATGATGATGTTCATTGATTAATACTTGTTGTAAGCCGTGGTTACGCTTGGAATGAAAGACCTGGCTTCCAGTCACAGCCTCGTCATACGTGCGCACGTACATGTATATCATAAGCTAGGCCGGTTTATGATACGACTACGAGTCAATACAAAACTGACCGCTAACCTTTACTAATTTGATTTTATTACTCGATGATTTGTGAATAAATTGCTATATTATTCATTCTTCATCATACTTAATAACTGCGAGACAGATTTTATTAAAATACAATTTCGTTACCGTTAGCTAGTTACACACGTACGTTGACCTACTATGTGTAGGAAGTCTAGACTACGTATAATATATATAGGCCTATGAGTATGACTATATATGCCTGCAATAATACACTAAGCCTATCCTAACCAGGGAGTTGGTATAGTATTATTAACTCCCTGTTCTAACCACTAGCTCAGACAATCGTTGTACTGCGATGTGACTTGTGGGTGCCACCTGGTCAGAGTGTACCCTAACTTAATATTAGTAGGCACGGTTATTAACTGCCACAACTGTATGCAGGTGTACGACTTAAGAGATTGTTAATGTTATCGTGCAGTACGTGTGATCAACGGATGCATGTATTCGCCTGTGCGTTTGAGCCATAAATTAGTCGAACGACTGGTCCACGTCTAACAATAACTTGCGTTGTACATATTCATTATTTGAAGTTGGCTAATTTGCATACATTTTCTCCGTTGTCGTAGATTTGTTTTATTCTCCGTTTTCGGAGAATCTCCCGGACTGTCCAATGGACCAAGCTCGTATTACCTTATGCAATTTAATTTAACTTCCATACCGAATAAACTCACATAGAGAATATATGTTGTCAGTATATGCCCATGGTGGAATTGGAAAATATATTGCAGAGCACTAACGTTGTTTGGATTTGTTTTAGTTGGGTAATATCAAAGACTTTGCTCCTTTTTTATATTTTAGATGTCGACGAATGTAAAGAGGAATTATGTCACCCAAACGGTACTTGCACTAATACAGCTCCTGGTTACTCGTGTGAATGCAAATATGGATTCCAAGGGGATGGAATATATTGTAACGGTAAAGTAATATTTATGCATTATAGGTACTTCGAACATGGAATTAAAATGGAATGTGTCGTGATATCTTTATCGTACTAATCATAAATATACATTTATGGGAATCACATGTTTACTACACTGAACATACTCTTCATTTCCCCTTATTATCTCATAGTATTTACATAACATAAGTACTGAAACAGCCAATATGTACATGTAACTATTTACAAACCATGATTCAAAATCACATCATGTGCTATAATCACAAATGACGGCAGTAGCATTGCTAACATTATTGAAGAGAAGCACATGACACCATTAGTTTCCATTTTTGGAGATAAAAAATGGCACAATATTGCCATAAAAATAACGTTTACTGGTTTTCCCATCGATGTTTTTTATCAGAAGGATTTTTATTTAAATATTTATATGAATATAATGAGCGGAGTCTTCCGTGGATATGCTTATTTCTGGTTTGTGATATATATTTTGTTATTTCTGGGTTATTGGGATGTCATTGTTTCGAAACAACTTTGTTCCGCGCAGCTGCTTTGTAGTGATGTTGAATAGAGTGCCTTCGCCTGCCTCAGAATTTGAGAAAGTGGTCAGATTCTTAGGTTACACTCTCATGCGTCGGATGGAGATGTTAAATGATGGTCCCGGGAGCAGGAATGAGAGTGAATGTGTAAACGCCTGCCTAGTAATTTCTGAGCACTTATCGAAACGAGAAGGCTTGACATAAACCGGTGTTCATCCATGATAATCACATGGATATGGTTTCAAAGAGCCACTATATGGCTTCCTCACCCTGGGGTTTACTATACTATACTATACTATACTATACTATACTATACTATACTATACTAAACGGTTGTTATAGTAAACTCTTATTCATCATTATTCCATTTTGATGTGTGTGTGTACCTGTATGATGCATTGAATTGTACATGCGGTAACTCAAAAAGTACAGTTTGGTCAAAAACTTTATATTTGTTTTTTTTTAGTGGAGCTGAAATGTCATTTGAAATGAAAAGATGTACACATATGATAACATAGTAAACACGATAGCTCAAAAAGTAGAACACCGAACGTCATATTTAGTATGTACAGGTAGGTTCACTTTACTGAGTACAGTAAGCACATTACGTTTAGTGCAGGTCAAATATAATTTGAGGTCAACATCTGGAAACATTTTATAGACGATAACTGAAAGACTACATACAGCCTGGTCAATTTTCATATTTTGGTTCACCTCAGAGAGTAACAAGAACCGTGTTGTTTGATGAAGTTAATGTGACTTCATGTCAACATATGCGAGGTCTGAAAACCTTTAATGCAATAATTGCAACAATTTAGCATATTCAAACTGTATACGTGGTATGTATAGGTCCACCGTTGTGAGTACAATACTTATACTACTTGTGGTGGAGTTCAAAGTATTAACACTCTTTTCACAGTACACCTCAAAAATGATAGGTTAGTTAAACTTGATATGTGGGTCCACATTCAATTACAGAACCTTGATTGTTGATCAATGTAATCAATAATGGTGACATATTGAATCATTTGTCCAAGGTTAATTAAATGCTTTTATATCAAAAGTTGACATGAACCATTAAGCCTGTTTTCCATCAGATATTAACGAGTGTTCCTCCAACCCTTGTATGATTGACGTATATGACTGCATCAACACTATAGGATCATACATGTGCAGCTGTAGATTTGGATACTTGGCCGATGAGTCTGGGGATTGTGTAGGTAAGTAAGGCGTAATCATGTATACCTCAGTACCAGTTTCTTGATTTATTTGGGTTATCCTTGAGTACTAATGTATGAAAATAAACAGTATTTACATGATGTTTGTCAGAAAACAGCAAAGAATAGAAGAATGGGTAAAAGATAAAATAAATGATGAATGCAATAGGAACGCTCATGTGTATTTGTTATACAATAATATCAATAGTTGTACAAAAACAAACCCAGGCTGAATAACGATACGTGTTAAGAATGATACATTTTTAAAAGTATATTCGACAATGTAGATACATCTTAGGACCCATATGTAACATTTGACTCTTTATAACAAATTGGTAGTCAACTTGAAGTAGTACACTAGGAAAACGATTATTAAAACAACATCATTAATGATATACTATGAGTTACTATAATAAATTTAATTTTACATGATACACAATTGAACGATTGCCGTTACGTAGTGACCTTTCTTTGATATACATTAAAGTATTGCAAAATATTAATGATCAACTTTTTCTGAAGTATTTAGTTTCGTTACGGGGATTTGAAAGAAATCAAATATAGTAAGTTTAAAGCAATTTTAAAAATAAAACAAACCTGCAACTGAAACCGCGAACAAATTAATCATTTATACCTATGATTTTGTGTCATATTATATCACCTGTAGATGTTGACGAATGTGCCTTGAACATAAGTGACTGCGAACAAGGTTGCGGTAATACATTCGGAGGATACGAATGTGTCTGTGATAATGGCTACAAGATTGTTACTTCTAATCCAAGTGAATGTGAAGGTCAGTTTTTTTTCTTCAGATTTGTTATATGGTAAAAGAGTAACAATGTATTATTATAAATATAGGTAAATGGTACAATTACAATGTTACATCGCTTGAAAAAACATGCACCATTTATGATCACATTCTTCTAGTTCAAACGTAAGTATTGGACATTCACCTACAAAGCACAAAGTGTTGTTAAATCTAAGACGGAACGCCGATTGGTTCTCTCAGATCTAAGAAACATTGGGGCATTGCTTACAGAGAATATTATATATGATGTTTGAAAAATTACAATTATAAGGGCCTCGCAATAATTTGTCTCCCGTGGGGTGGATGGTGATAAAAGTATCATGGCTCATGTGGTGGCACACATTGCAACGACCACTACCACATGACGTGTTACCCAATGTCATTCCTTGATTCTGCAATTGAATAATTAAGTTTAGTAACAAGCAGGCCTCGTAAATAGTAAAAAAGGTGGCTCGTAGAGTTTCACGTGTTAAGGCGATCTTCAGGTAACTGACGTTTGTGATGTAGTGCACGCAATATTGCGCCGCTGGCTTGACGAGGACAAATTGGTGATGTTGATGGTAGTGTGTGGTCTATGAGCGCGACTGGGTATTTTAATCATGTGGCGGCAGGTTCAGATATTTTGTTCAGTAGTGTGTTTTTATCAGCTTTAATGATGGCCAGCTTTTCTTCAAGACATTTGTTGTTGGTGACTGATATGCGGGGTTGATGTGAGATAATTGACCAGTTAATGTGGAAATCATGTTTCTCTTTCTTC
>WXZC020000382.1:0-12499 GCA_011317855.2 Paelopatides confundens
GACTTCATGTTTGTTCAACTTGAATAACTTGGATGATTGTATATATATATATATAGAGATGAATACTGTTGATTGTACCACGATTTCAGTTGTTACTGTGTATCCCATAGTATATTATCAAAATATTCTCAAAATATACCCTTTAAATATTATATTTGTAAACACACACATTATATGTTATCAATACATCTTTAACTGCGATTTTAATAAGTTTTTACCATTAATGCAATCTAAAATGATTTGCAATGACGAAAACGATTTCATTGATGTACAATATGAATATAAAAACACGAACATAAATACAAGTACAAGATTCCAAGTATACGAATACGAAATTGTGATTATCATTTTCTCTGATGGTGAGTGCGAGTACAAGTACAAGTACAACTCCATGAGTAGGCGTATGTAATAATGTACCCATGTACGGGTGCAAGCATGCATATATGTACTCGAGTATATACTTGTAGTGATCATTGTTTGAAGATAGACACTCATACCACAGTTATGTTCACAGTACTAAAAAAAGCCCCTCTCTTTCATGTTACTGTCTTACTATATTGATAAGACTTGCTTGCCAATTTATGGATATTATTAAAAAGAAGTAGTGGTTTACACACAAAATATAGACATATTAGATCGATGCATATTAAGTTGTTATAACTTTTCAACACATAGGCTACAGTATATGTTGAAATGATGAAACAGTTTCACTGTGCATTCAGTGGTATGGCCTTCTATCATAAAAACATTGGTCACCATATTATAACAGAATAGTTCACAATGTAATTAATTTGCATCACTCTCTTGTCCAAATAAGTTGGGCTTATACTCGTGGATCAAAATTTGTAAATATATCTATGCAGAACCGTTATGCATGTCAAAGCTAAATTATTTTCCTTATTTTCTACTACACACCAAATTGTATTATGATGATTATGTTTTGTCTTTGAAATAATACTTTTTGAAAAATAAAAGTTTGGAGAAATCTTAGCATGAGAATATGACATTCATATTACATGAGTAATTGAGATATAATTAGTAATTAATATATATTTAGGAAGCCTTGTCTCTAATTCAATGGACATTGACAAACATATAAACATAAAACAGCTTTATAAGGCTAACTTGAAAGAAAACAAAAACTCAACGGCAAACAATAAGCGAAATGAACTTCGTATGTATAGACACAAATTAAATCATGTTTAATCAAATTACAAAGAAACATTATTTTTCCAATATATTTGAGATATGCATGTCAATATGATATTAAGCAAACATGGTCTATCGTCAACCGTGATTCATTTATGCTCACAAACAGTTAACTAACAGAACACAGTGAGACCGCGACTTAGCGGCTTTTAACATTTGACATGCGAAATAGTTTCTTTAAATCTGAAATTTAAAGGGTTAACAAAGTAAACGTTAGCAAGAGAATATATATAATACTATGAAAGAAGAAGCTGAACTTCAGACCAAACATTATTCTTGATCTGAAAAGGTCCATATAAAAATAACAAAACATCACGGAATAAGAAAAGTTTGAAGAAGATCAGAAGAAATGGAAAATATAAAAACAACTTACTTCCTTGTTGTGATAAATCGATGCACACCAAAAGGACCAGGATAATCTGAAACTGTTTCTTCCTATACATTGTGTTTAGCTATAATCTGTATCTTTCAACTTCTTAAATTAACCAGGGAGTATTCCAACTCCCTGAATTAAACATCTTTCCTTTTAGAAATATATCTTCAGAATGATGACAAAGAGGAGGTCTGATTCATTTTCGCAATATTTTGTTTGAAGATGAAGTTCAGAATCTATAACCGTGCCTCTTTGAAGCTAGGTATATAGTAGTTAAACATGTTAAAAAAAGGTTATTGTTGTTAATATGGGGAGGGGCCTATTTTATATTACCCAATCAGTGAATTACACATAACTGCAAATACGTAGAAATGGATATTATATGTGTGTTAGTATCCATGTCCATAGCAACCGATGCCATTCTGCGTTTGTTTGTTTCAGTTATACCTGTAATTGTACGAAACTGATCTCAAGTTCTTAAAAATGTTTGGTCAATGGATTATGATAATCCCATCTATTGTTAACAATACCGCAAACGTGATATCCCGGTTAGTCGCAATCCAATGTTTTTAGCTATATATTTGAGAAAATATGCAATATTCGGATACATTTTGAGAGCGAAAACTTGGGAGACAAATTCATGAATATATGGTGACGTCAATTTGTTTACTTCGTTTTTTATCAGTATCACTAGGTCAGTGTACATAGCGTAACCACGTTGTACAATGTGTAATATACATGTGTTAAGCTTAAGGTTGTATGAATAGACGAGTTAAAACCTCTAAAAAGGGGATTTTCCTTATTTTCGACCGCAAAAAAAAGGAACGGTATAAACGTACAGCTTGGTTCGGTATCTCTGACCATATATCATATCTAACAGATATCATAGTATGGTTTATGTCTATTGTTCATGTTGAATATAAGTATACACGTTGGATTAGTGAATTAAATGTATTAATATATTTTCGTGTATGAACGGCCTTAATATCGGAGTCGAATCAATTAAAATACTGTACAAATACTGCAGTAACACTTGATAAGTAACTGCGAGTCCACGAAGGTCGTGTGTATATTAAGCATACTATCATATAGTGGGGAATTGTATTTGACTAACTTAAGTTGGAAGTGCAAATCCATTGACGTCAACTTTCCATAACAGTAAGTTACATTGTGCAGCGGTTGATCACGGTTTGAAAGGTTCTCACGACGGTGATGTAGAAAGCCAGGGATTTATTGTTTGTTAATATTCTCTAGTATCAGAATTAAATTGACACCGCATTGCCATATTATTATAAAGACATAAATCAATTGAAAATAGTTTATTGATGAACAACAGCGCAATATTTAGATTGTGCAGAGCGGTATGGTATAGGACACGCCCATCATAAAGGATCTTCAACATAGTGTGGAAAACAAAGCACACGAGCTATATTGAGTTTCTTGTGGTTACATTTAATATTAACTACAAAAATATACAGTTCAATGCTGCAGAGTAGAGGTGAATCATGGGAGGTGTGGGAGGGGGGTTACGGATACGCTACTACCCTCAGCTGACCACAGAAGTAGCTGGATTTCGACATTAATATGCAGTTTAATTAATAGGACGGTCACGAAAAGTGTGCGGGGATTGAACAGGAAACTCCGTTAAGATACATCCTGCCCTTTTTTGTATACAATTTATATTTCGCATTATCGAATACATATAGGTTCAGTAATTACAAAATGTTAATCAGTTAGAATATGTTTCCAATCTCTCAATGTGAGAGCGTAACAAACATATGATTATTTGAAATGAGGTAATCATGAGGCATTCGATGTTCTCAATATGGTTATATTTAATTACAGTATAGTGATATATGATTGGCAAACTTATTACATGTACGGAAGCGTAGAAGAGATATCAAATTATAGTTGATAGTTTATAGTTTCAGTTATATTACGACGCTAAGCTGACATATATACATGTGGGAAGCCGAAGTGGCATGTAACGTACACTTCACGTCGGTTGGCAATTTACATCAAGACACCGAATTCACGGCGACTTGCACAATTCGTGCTACCTCGTCAAAACGAGAACATTCTGAAAACTTAACGACTTGCACATTTAAGTACGACGACTTACCAAGTGAGTAATTCGTAAATATTCCGAATTTTGTCACTTCGACGAGATGGTTTACTAAGTGTGCAAGCCGTCAAGGCGATGACCCTTCTACCCTTCCGTACATGTATTGTGTTACACTGTCAGTACATATTGTGTGATAGTCATGATTTTTTTTTCAATTAATGCATACAATGTAATTATTGTTAGAAGCAGAACAATACGTTTCTTATCATTTTGTTATTTGTTCATGTTGTGCTTTCTGAAGACTATACATGCTGTTTTTTGTAAATACGTGCTATTGATTATGTGTCGTCAATTTACGAGGTTTTACTACATTTACTTTATCACAAAAGCTGAAACGTGTAATATATTCATATATATTCTTGCGTTGCTCTCGAGGAGCCGACCTAAGGGTCGATATCCTAGACTAGGTAATTAATTCAGATTCATGGATGCCTAACGTAGGATAATTTCTACTTTAAAAACGGTGTAGCTTGTGTGGATGTATACTGGCTCCGCGGTCATGGTGAGCTATACATACACGAATTTAGTACAGAGGCTAGTTGTGACCATAGGCAGGATATGGGGAATAAACATGTGTTCTGACAGATAAGGAAACAGGTGTTGTTTACAATGTCTTATTACTACATTACAATATGCTGGCTCTGTAGTCGTTTTGATTTAGTGCAGAAATGATCATTCAGTGCAACAGCATATATTGTCGGCTAGAGGTGAAGTTTATAGTTGTGTGATATTCTGTAATTCTGCAACAGCGTAAATAGTAGTAGTAAATAGTAGTAGTTTAGTGGCACTAGCATACTGAGTAGCATAAACATGTAACAAGCTCAAGCCTAATAATATCATTTTAGCTATCACAGGCTGCAACACTATTTTCCCAAGACATGCACATGTGGCTATTGTGTTTGTTTAGGTATATGATATGTATATGTTAAATACATGAATCATACGAGCCTAAGATTGGCTGAACATTTTAGGATTTATACTGACACTTATGACTGGGCCGGAAGATTCACAATTATGAGTTCCTTGTGAAGATTGTCATATTGGTGAAGAAAAGCAAACATAAAATAAATGGTTTATATATTTGGACTCTGGAGAAGAGGATCGGCCAAGTCTTTTTTTTTATAGATTAAACGACTGATGTAGTGCCTGCGTTGCGTCCCTATGAATTATTTAACCATGTTAGTACTTAGTGACTCATCAAATGACATTCTAAGCAAATCATATTTCTTTTCTTGATACCGTTGGAGTGGGCTCTTTCAATTTATGATGTATCTGAATGGTTCCCTTCAGTGTCAGTATTACAAATATCATTGGCAGAGGTATTACCGGGTAGCCCAGTTATGGGCTCATTCATCATTGTTAAAACGTCGTGACTATTGAGCCGGCAACCCGATAAATAATATGTCGTCAGCTAATATGGAACCGGCCATATTTGCCCAGTCAGGTTACAGGATTTGCACTCTGCCGGCTTAATAGTGAAAAATCGGCGTCTTATTGATCGAGTTGCCGGCTAAATAGTGAACATTGAGTCTTATTCATCCGGTTTGCCGTCTCAATATTGAAAAATCGCGTCTTATTCATTCGGGTTGCCGCTAAAATGTGAGGGTGTGCTTCATTATTACTTTGATTTGCCGGGTCAGTAGGCCCTACCTTGTTCAAATTATGTTATTTTGTTGATCGTTAAACTGATGAATCAATCAGTGTAATGTATGATACTGAATGAAATATGAACAAAATGCTGACCTACGTTAAAATTGTCACCTCAATGCATTGTATCCTCTCCTCAAATACCTAACAATTTATGTCACACCCATGGGCATCACCGTAGGGGGGGGGGGGTTGTGAATTATCACCCAACTGATTTGCTATGTTTTCAACTGTTAAAAATATCTAAGCCAAGCCTCCATGTTGTTGCTGCACATATCACCCTTACGTGAGACTGGCTAGATTGCAAATTACGAAATGAATTAAAATATCAGAGCTGCGATCCATCCCGAGGAGGAGAGCTGTGATTTGTGGGGGTGGGGAGGGGGGGGGGCAATTGAGGTAACACTTGTAACGTATACCACAATAGTGTGGAAGGGAAGGCTTCGCGCATTTCCACTTATGTCCCTCGGCAATGTTGAAAATAAATCGCAGCCTTTGTGTAGGAGCAACCACTGGGAATGCGCATCTAAAATCTTGATTAAACATGTATTAGCAAATGGTGGTTAAGACTGTAGAGGGGGTGGGGGAGAGTCATGTGTCGTTTGAATAACCGCAGTTCCGCTCACAATACACATCCCCAGTTCAAGTTAGTTCACATATACGTTTCATATACATCCTCACATTAACTTCATGAAATACAATTTTTGTTACACAGACTGAATCTCCAAAGCAAGCCGTCAAATCGAAAACACTCGCTTATCTTTTGACATAATACAATAAACAAAACAGTGTATAGTTTATTACAGAACAATGGAAGTAAACTGTATCCAATATAAAATTAGCCTTCCAAATAAGAAATAAATTTATTTCCTTACAAAAATTAATAAAAAAAAACGGCAGATGATGTATTTTATGATATTATAATATTTGACAAAAAATGAAGAAAGAAAGCACTTGTCTGCAGTTTATTAAAAATGTATATATATATATATTCTTTATTGTAGTAGGTAAGCAGAGACATGGTAAAAAACAGCTGACGCAACAAGTCAATTTCCTCGAAAAATATTAGAAAGTAAAAGAAGACGAGGTCGTAATTTTGTATGTTGGTAAGGGTTTTTTTTTTATAACGATATCAGTTTTCCATTGTAATCATATTCCTGTCTACGTATCGTTTACTAACTCTCCAACTATTAAATCTATGAAAATAAATAAATTACTTATTGACAAGGTAACAGTGACATCATGAAAGAGATATATTATGATAACTCTGAAATAGAGCAATAACAACCAAAGTCAGGAAGCTAATAAAAGATTACTATTCAAAGTAATGGGGCAAAGAGGGGAGTTGGTGTGGCGCGGTAGGTGTAAAGTGGGTGTTATGAAAGACACGCATGTATATGTAACCAGCAAAAGGAAAGTATGGGTCAAGACAAACTCGGTTATAAAAATAATTTATCCACAAATCCCACGAATTTTAAGAAAGAGAAGATGCATGGGGGAATTGCTATGGAATATGTTGGTCGCTGTAGAAGACACACACTTGCGTACCTAGCGGAGATATGAGGGGGAAACTCCCTGTCAAAGCTCCTCGAGTGAGATAATATAAGATTGACATTGCCAAACTGTATAATTATTTTGCGCGCATAGCAGCCCCTTCTTTGCGGTTCTGAGTCATCATGTAGTATGTGCGTACATGCATGATAAACGGAGTCCTACAAATGGTGAGGGTGCTGAATAAAGTGGACAGTGTATTCACCTACATACGAAACAAACAGTGTTATAAATATGTACATATACACGAGGCGATGGAGGATTCTTCTTGGCACCGGTGTGGGATGGTTTTGTGTGGATATATAGACTTATATGCATGTACGAGACCAAACTTATTTGAGGGAGTAGGGAAACGTTATTAAGACCCCCTCATCATCCCGCTAAAGTTATGGGAAAGATCCCAGCCTCTTTGACTGGGATCAAACTCGCCTTACCCACCCCTCCATTTCCAACTCTGTATAATACATTCTTCATTAGATTCCAAAACCCATGTTCACCACAGTACTGTAATGAAGACACGAAAATACACATCAAACCGTCTGAGCAATGACATGATGAAGAATAACCACAACATTACAAAACATAGTCATGTTGATATGTTCAACTACAGTGAAAACAAAAATAATAGTAAAGCGTATGGAATGGAATTAACAAAATACCCAAATTCAAGCGCCAGTAAAACAAAAAACAATACATGTTTTTACACAGATCAGCAGTCAGCATAACTGACCAATTGAATAACTACTTTACTACTATTGCAAGTGATCTTGCGAGTAAAATTTAAAATACTTGTCAAAGTGCTGAAAGTTATATGAATGACATAAATGTGAATAATATCGTGCAAATAACACTGAAGTTTTAACTATTGTTCTTAAGCTACAAAATGGTATATCAGCATATTTACAAGGACATTATCAATTGTACATGCATATTATCTATGAGTCACTTGTTGACCCGCTTACGTAAATTTAAACACTTATCTTTCTTAACTGATATTTTTCCATAGGAACTTAAAGTTGATAATGGAGGTCAAGAGGATAGTATCCAACTACAGGCTAGTTTCTGTTCTACCTGCTATATCTAAACAAATTGAAATACTATAGCTTATAATAAGTGTACAATCATTTATAAATCGTAAATGTCATTCAACAGATATGATATCCCTAACATTGGTTGATGATTTAACATGTAAATTAGACAGAAGAAGCACGTGTGCTATTAATCGTCATTGCCAATATCGATTGATGCCATTGACACCAAAGCCATTGACAATATCGACCACATTAACAAAACATTCCCTCTATGGTGTCTGTTTTATCGCACAAACCTGGATTAGAAGGTATTTTTTAAATCGCAAACAATTTGTTCCTTTTAATGGTAGCGAATTTTTATTCGACGAATATTGAAGTTCCACAGATATCTATAATAGGGTATTCTATATATCAATGACTTATAAGTTTTATAAATCATAAAAATTATTATATTATGTATTGTTTGCTGATGATACAACTGTCTATGTTCATGATGATAATGTTAACTTCGCCTTACAACGGATTCTCTTGAGAGGCAAATTATTTCTAAATTTGTAGCTAGTAATAAATTATCATTAAATGTAAATAAAACAAAGAATTAGTTTTTACAAATACTACAGTAGAAAAGTCACATTTTACAAGAAACATCAACTATGGTGTTTTTATCTAAATCAGTATTTCTGCAAAATATATTGGACTAGACAATAAATTATCGTGGAGTGATAATACTGCTAAAGTTTGTAAGAAGATTTCCAGGATTTTGGATGTAATCAGACTCTTGACTGTGTATAATTCATTAATAATTTCCGACATCACTTATAGTTTAATTGTATGAAGAAATCCATGTCCTAGTAACTTTACAAACATGAGTTATACGTTTAGTAGCTGGAACTACGTTTTATGCACATATACGTTTTTCTCTTTTTATACACTTTAAATGATCATTTTTATCAAAAAGGTATGTTTATGTACAAACACAAAATAATCTTCTTCCGTCAGAGTGTAAAACGTTTTTTTTGCCACCAACAGTGTTTATCACCAGTATATCCTACACGATATAGGGATAACCTTATACAGCATTATACAAGAACATATTTTGCCCAATGTCAGGTACGAACAAGAGGTGTGTATCCTTTACAAAAAATATCTAAACATCGATCTTTTATCCCACTATGATTGACTTAGATTCACTCTATCTTACTCATTTTTGGAATTCGTTGGGAAGTACAGTTAAACATCGCATTGTTTATTTGATTGTGAAAGTGGTTAAATGTAATTATTACTTGTATATTATTTTCTTTTTGAATTCCCACATTTGTAGGGATCAGACTAGAAAAGCAATCTCGAGTAGCTTGTTTCTGTTATCTTATTTCTTGGGATATTTTCTTTTCTTATATATTGACAAATCTCTGATATTATCACTCTCAAAACAATAATATTAATAATAGTTATGTATTACATATCTATTGTTACATTATTAAAATCATATTCCTGTAATGGAATGTTGAAGAAATCAATCGAAACGATACATTGATATTGTTACTACTGTACTCGTTCATCCCTTTAATAAGAACAACATTCAGCTCAACTGCTTCACATGAGTTAATACATGTGTCATGATTAAGTCTGATGTATTTGTTTCCTGTACATTGCTCTTTGGTATTCTACAGACAATCCTGTCACGAATCATTTCGTCTTTCAGGGAACCATGATCACATGACGAAGCACAAATTATTAATGTTACAACGAAATCATCGAATGACTCATGAGGTTCTTGAAAAATGTTGTTAATTTGTTTTCTCCCAAAAATCATATTCGTCTCACCATTAGAGAACTTCTCCCATAATCGAAGACTTGTTTACATTTCCGCTCGACTTGGACAACTTGTTGTTGTTAATGATAGTATGTGATCTATGAGAACGAATGGGTATTTTAATCCTGTAACAGCAGGTTGATATGAGCTGATATATTTTGTTAAGTAATGTGCTTTTGCCAGCTTTTCTTCAAGGCATAATGCACACCTGTTGTTGGTGACTGATATGCGGGGTTGGTGTGAGATAACTGGTCAATACTCATTATTAATTACTTATGTCTACCCCAGTCAGTTACAACTATCAATTTTCTTCAAACGTGAAATTTATGTAAACAACCAGTTTGTAATTATTTGTTAAAATTGTGGTAAAAGTATTAATCAAAACATAACGATAATAATAACAATTAAATTCTGCATCAATTTTTAATTCACATCACGCTATTAATTAAATGTAAAAAGTTAGAGATATTAAAATACCTTATATATGTCATTCTTTGTTAGTGTAATCCGACGAGATATTCAACTTGGATATGTGTTACTTCTGCTTTATAATACATTTGTATCATTACTTTTATACCGAGTGTGTGTCCTAGTGGTTAGCGCATCCGTCTTACAGCCGGGAGGTTAGGAGTTCGATTAAAACTTCATAAGTTGTACAATACGCAGGTTTGAAGAAAACTGCATCGCTTCATTAGCATTGTACCAAAACATGATAAAAGGTGTATTTTGACATTGCCATATTTATCAAGTTACTAAAACAATGCACTTGTAAAGATGAAACGTTATTTGTATTTGGCCGCAATGTATATCTTTAATTTTACTTTAGAACAGTAAATATATTTTATGAGAGTGTGTAAGGTATTTGTAGTATAAACTTGTTTCTGTTGGTGATCCAGGATTGGTTAATTATTCAGGAGGTAAGGTTACAAATTTTAATTTATTTGTTTGCAATATCAGTTGTCCAAGTTTCATTTTTTTTAATCGAGTAATTACGAAAGCGTAGAACGGACATCGCATTGACGACTTACACATTGATCACAATCTCGTCAAAACAACAACATTATGGATGTTGACGATTTGCAGACTTGATAACTATAATTGTTAAAAAGCTGAACATTGACGAATTGCACACTCAGTACCGTCTCGTCAATACAAGTCGTCACTTTTCATAAAATTGTCGTTTTTACAAGATGGTTGATAAGTGGGCCAAGCGTTATTTAACTGTTTGACCGTACCATACCGTCTCGTCAAAACAACGAAATGATTGTAGTAAATGTGCAAATTGGTAATTTTCAGATTTTTGACTAGTTACCAAATGTGCAAGTACAGTCAATTTCCAAAATATTCTCGTTTTTACGACATGGCACATTAGTGTACAAGTCGTTATTGCAGTTATTGACCATACACATGTCTACAGCAAACTATAGTTAGAAAATATTGGGCACGGCTAAACTCACAGGTAATCCGCTGGATTATTCTGCCAAGAGTGATGTAGCTTCTCAAAGCACATTTGCAAGAAGATGACAAGCAAGAAGATGACAATATAAAAAATCGTTTCATAGATGCAGATGACATGATGTCAAAAGTCATTTGAGAATAAACATCCACACGGGTATATACTGTAAGTAAAACAGTCAATCTTGACAAAGCTCAACTATACCCACCCCATTGTAATCAGTCACACATGTAGCCTATATAGATAAAGGTTTAATATTTTCAACGATATATTCCTGTATTGAATTATTTCATTGTTAAAGCAGTCGCTGGATGACTTTAACTATTAAAGTTACATCAATCTTTTCCACTTCTCAACATATTCACTTATAAAACCGTCATACTTGTTGGTTGCATTTCATTTCTAAAAGTATATAATCCTCTACACTTCCTATTGGTTTCACTCAAGTAAATATCATACTCCCTTAAGTAGGTGGATGCATTTCCTTACTACAAATACATACCATATTTCAGGCACTTCGCAGGAGATTCATTAAAATAACCATCGTACTCATTTAACTAGCTAGTTGCATTTTCATTTCTAAAATTATATAAGCGTATTCCACTTCCAATCAGATTCACTCAAATAACCAGCATACCCCCAGCTGGTTTCATTTCACTACTAAAATTACATAATCACATTCCACTTCCATTATATTCACTCAAATGCAATGAACCAGTATAATACCGTTTTCTTTTCTTCCCCAAAAAGGTACAATTATCTGCAAACTATTCATTGTAATAAAAGACAAAAAGTTCAGCCCAGATTAGTATATGCAATAAAGGCTAGATTATGCACACAGGCTATGAATATGCGATATGCTACTGCTAAAGGTTTTTCTTTTGGTTAGTTGTGAAAATACATTTAATTTGATATATTGTGATATTATTGAGCATGCGCACTAGAGCTCACGACAGTACGCTTATTGACATTGTACAGTCTTTGGCACAATATATTGTTTTAATGGGGAAACATAAAAACAGAAATATATCTTGCATATTTTCTTAACAATTTCACGAGGATTGTCACGATTGACATTTCTATACAAGTTTTGTTGTGTAACGATTGGCATTCTTTGACAGGCCTCCTAACCATGACAAATTGATTAATTTCAAACATCTATATTTATATACCTAGCATCAGTCATCCATGTGACATAGAAAAAACTTAAAATACCATATAGTCTGTAGTCTACTCAGCAATTAACTAAAGCGCATCATAATAATTTTGCTTCATGTTTCGCTCTCTACCGTTT
>WXZC020000384.1:0-12488 GCA_011317855.2 Paelopatides confundens
GATTTACCATTCAGACTTAAGTCTTATATTTAGACCAGCTGAACCCACTTTGGATCGATTGCAAATGTTGTTGATTGGTCTTGAATGGAATTTCACCATAGTGAATCTTCTTGTTTAACATTGCACCATATCCCCATATGTAACTGAACAAATGAACGTGATCAAATTAACATGTGTATGGTCAATTTTGCATATAATTAAATATGAAAACTAGCTAACATGCACAACAGATTAACATAATGTGGTTGAAATTAATTATCAAAAATGAATTTGATGCCAAATTAAGGCCAGTGGAAGTGCTGCAAAATATAAAACGGTGGTAGCCAAGGCGCGATAAGTGAGTGAATTTGTGTATTGAACAGAGTGATGCTTGTGCTGACAAGTTATATCTCTCTGTACTACCGTAGTTCCAAACTCGAGGCAGACGAGGCACCATTAAGCTCTCACGGGTTGGGTGATTGCATTTTGGCCATGTTTGGAAAGCCTTAACTTTAGATAAATATACAAAGCCAAAACTGGCTACTGTAAGGGTATCTTCTTCCCTAATACTAAGAAAGATGTTTCAGAACAATGTATATAATATTGACATATGTCTCTAATAACTTTGGCATATATATATATATATATATATATGACTTCTCTCACTGGAATCCAACGCAAATATATTGATGGTATATAGCTGCCCTTCAAATCATTTTTAGTGTATCCCATATAGTGTTCTCCTTATTTGTGGCCCGTTATATGGAATGGAGTCCATTATATGTGCGTGTTACAATAATAACCCATTCGGCTCTTGTTGGAATCATTTAGAAACAGCACAGCTGATGTTTGGCTAATGTGATACGTCTACGGTATCAGTCGAACAGGTTTGCTGGCAATGTGGATCGAACGACTTCCTTTGACAATGGTTGTTTGAGTTTTGTGTACGCACTCGAC
Organism: Paelopatides confundens; assembly: GCA_011317855.2. Taxonomy (NCBI): domain Eukaryota; kingdom Metazoa; phylum Echinodermata; class Holothuroidea; order Aspidochirotida; family Synallactidae; genus Paelopatides; species Paelopatides confundens. The sequence goes on from WXZC020000384.1 coordinate 937, forward strand.
AAATGAATGATCTTGTTACGTATTGTACGATAATAGTAACCGACAGTGCTCCATACATGACTGGTCACATCAACGATGAAAATATTTATATGATTGGAATATGTAGAAAAAAATAAAGTCAATGTTTTTTAAACAAACAGTTCACAAGAGAAAGTGTATTTTTAAAGATTAAGACGGACACCAGACAGCAGGAATGTAGTCCAGTAGATCATAGTCCGAGTCCAGATATCAAGATTCCAGGACATCCCCAGTCCAAGCCGGAGTCCGTTTCCGTTTACGATACCATATGGTATAGCCTATGTATATATTTACGTATAGGTGTGCCCTAAAAATCCATGTCTTGTTCTTATGGATAGATTGTGTGCATACCCATAAGGAAATTGATAAACAAAATAAACAGATTAGAACGTTTCGTTTCTGTTGCCATTAAACCATGATATAGAATTATAATACTATATATTATTTCAGGGGAATGTGAGTCATTTTGCTAGAAATGATAGTTCCATCAATACGATAACGACTCGTGTAAACTAAATTCAACGGTATATGTCAATATCCAAAATGCACATCAGTTATTTGTGTATTTACAAAATGCATAAACAGTCATGCACTTCATAAATTTCCAGAATTTTCATATATTCCACATTTTTAAAGACAATTGCTGAGACATTTACATAAGGTTATTTACATTTTGCTGACACGGAGAAGCAGGATATTGGGTTGATGATATTGTCCATATATATTGTGATAATCCACCCTTTAGTCACACGGATGTATCAGTGTCCATTTCATCACTGTCGAATGTCATTATTTCCCCAAGTTAGCCAGTGTGTATTATGTATCAGTTTATATATCGCTAAGTTGAGCCGTACTGGCCTATACATACATATATGATGTAATTTTGTTATTTGGTTAATGTCTCAACATCGTAATAATCTTATTTGTATCCTTTATATTCTATTCAGTTGTTCAATTCTTCAAATTTATTGCAGTATATTCATGAAAATAAGTCAATTGTAGAAGCCTCATTCTGAACAAATCATTAAAACATTGACGAGAAAACAACATGTTAGTTACATCGATTTAAAAATATTTACAAACGAAAACGTTTTCAGTTAAAGGAAAAGCGGTGGTTTGTACCATGTTAAAAGAAATCAATCCAAACAACCGTTTTTCTTCTTTTTTGCCATCCACACCTTTAAACTCTTTAATCTAGAAATATTCATTTCGTATGATGACGTCACCATAGTGCTGTCCAGTATTAATAAATACTGAAATCCAAGCAACCCCGTTACAACCCGGCCGTTAAGAAAGAAATTCTTTTTTGTTTTTCATCCACACCTTAATCTCTTTAATCAAGAAATACACCATTCGTACAGTATGATGAGGTCACCGTAGTGTTACGTAGTTTTAATGAATTCAAAGTCACACAACTCCATAACAACCAAGTTTAAAAAAAAATCCGTACAGCCGTTCTTCTTCATTGTTTGTCATCCACATCCTGTATTACGTAGTGGTAATGAATATTCAAAGAAAATAAACCACATAACATTAATGTTTAAATAAATCAATCCACACAACCTTTCTTCTTCGTTTTTGTCATGCACTGCATTAATATATTTTACCTAAAAATACTTTAATATAATGATACCGCGATCGGGTATGTTGCATATAATTTGTACAAACATTTCTTCAATGCTTATTATAATTTCCACCCGGAACCTTGCAAAATTATTTATAAATATAAGTAAAATATGGAAGGTAAAGTTATCCGTAGTTTCATTGCTCCGAAATCGTCATATTGCATCGCAGTTCAGTTGTGAAACTCATTCCTGTAAAACAGTTCATTTCAGTCCGTGATTTTCATCTGAGCAGAGAAGTCATCATTTTCAAGATGAAATTTTCTTTGTACAATTTAGAAGCCTGTGTGTTTCTCATCTGTTTATCTGGGATGGCAAGAACTCTTCTAGTCGTAAGTTATTGCACATTTTTCTTGTACTATTTATATTAATACATTTTCTTACATGCATATTTCAAGACGGTTGAGATCCACCTTTTCTTTCAGTAAAAGTATGTTATAGCCATTCTTGTTGATATCAAAACTTTCCCGTCTGCCATTGAGAGCCATACTTAATATTTAATAGAATACTGGCAATTTCATTCTAACAAAGTAAACCAAATATAGCTTGCTTGAACAAAGTGTTTTTCTTTGAAAGTTATGAGAAAAGTAATTTTAAAGAAATTGACTTTATAAGCTCGTCAGAGTACACCCCCAAATCAACAACATTGTAATATCACCTCTCTCCATAGCTTTTTGTCGTTATACTTTTTTATTAGATTGAAAAAGTAATGATTGCTTACTGAGATGAAGCTGTTTGGTGTTCCTTCAGTTTTACATCAAGTGTTAATCCATTTATTACTCTCGACTCGACCTTGGCGAACTACATCTTCAACCAACAAATGACTACTGCAATGTGTACTTTGTTAATATCGTTGGTCGTAGTCAACTAATTGTCAGCCAATTTAAATCCTATCACACTGTGCAAGTTAAGCTAATTACTATCGTATGTGGTGGGTTGATGATTACAGTTTGGAAGGGGAACACGAAAATCTTGTTTTGATAATGCATTCTGTTGTGGCGTTTTAAGTAGAGATTTATAGCCGACTGTTAATATACGAGGATGGGGGTTTCTCCGTTGTATCCGCCATTTAGTATATTTTTGCACACTGCTTCAGTCCAGAATCGTTGACATTTGTATATATATTATTTATTCGATAAAAAGTAGAAAATATATTGCCTATATCTAAAACCCATCAAGCGCTTTCTGGATGGATATAGTAATATAGCACATAGTACCTTAGCACATCAAAATATATATATAGACCGAAATGTCTCTGTTATCAGTAATAAAATTTGTTGGTTTTGGAGCTTACTGTATTACAAAGCCTATCGAAGTCAATATCTTTCCACAAGATATCCTCATCAGTTTAGCTTAATTTAAATGTATTTCACAATGTGATTTTCACATATTACGTCATAATTCTGCAATCGGCTAACTACTGTACATTACACAGGTGGAATTTCAGAATTCTATCCTTTCATCATAATCTGTTTTTTTTATGATAAGATTGTTTTCTTGTTATATTAAAAACCATTTTGTTTTATTCTCTTAAAAGTCTGAACAAAATTAAGAATGAGGACAGATAATCGGCGCTCTAAATGCTCTTTATTTTCGGAGATGAAAGATTTGGTAACAAATTAAATTAAATCTATCTTGTATATTTTAAAATAAAAAATGGTTCACGAGTCTATCCATATATGGATTATTACATGTATTAACTTTTAATTATCATTATAATAACCTATTAAATAATTTTAAACATCACGTGACATCTAATTTCAATGAGTGTGAATAAACTGTGAAAAGTGTGTTGACATAATAATCATCAATAACTGCCCTGGATTTACGCTCGGACACTTTATTAACAACTTACTAAACATGGCTTCGAAATATGTTTATTTTCCGCATACGTCCAAATCTGGATTAATTGAACAACTGTACAGACTTAAACAATCGTTTTCTTTACATTTTTAATTGAATTGTTTTCTCAATGAATTTTAAGTAAACAAATAAATGTCTGGAAATGGACTTTTTGAAGTACATGGGCATTTTATCCTGTATTTGTAAGACCTAAGGAAAACAAAGAAGACAAAAACGCGCGACTTCAATTCATTTTCCGGAATAATTATGCGGATATGTCGGTATCGAAGGTGAATCCAGCTTGTAACACTATAGTTGTTCATAGTAATAATCCAGTCATAATACAATGTGTGTTATAATGTAAGATACATCTAGGTGTTTTATGTGTGTGTGTCACTTTATATTTGATAAATGGAATTTAAAATTATACTGTGGTCATGATACAGTATTTCGTATTACATGTACAGCATGTCATGTTACATGTACATTATGTTATATTACATGTACAGTATGTCGTGTTACATGTACCGTATGTCATGTTATATGTATATTATATCATTTGACATATACAATATGTTATGTTACATGTACAGTCATTTTACATATAGAATATGTTATATTACATGTACATTATGTCATGTTATATGTATATTATGACATTGCATATACCGTAAACAATATGTTATATTACATGTGCATTATGTCATGTTATATATGTAGTATTTCATGTTACATGTACGTTATGTTATATTACATGCATATTATGTCGTGTTACATGTACCGTATGTCATGTTATATGTATATTATGTAATTTTACATATAGAATATGTTATATTACATGTACATTATGTCATGTTATATGTGCAGTATTTCATGTTACATGTGCAGTGTTTCATGGTACATGTACAGTATGTCATGTTACATGTACATTATGTTATACTACATGTACAGTATGTCGTGTTACATGTACATTATGTTATACTACATGTACATTAGTTCGTGTTTCATGTACCGTATATCATGTTATATGTATAGTATGTCATTTTAAATATACAATATGTTATATTACATGTACATTATGTCATGTTATATGTGCAGTATTTCATGTTACATGTGCAGTATGTCATATTACATGTACAGTAGGTCATGTTACGTGTACATTATGTTCTGTTACATGTACATTATGGTATGTTATGTTACACGTACAATATGTTATGTTGCATGTACAGTATGTTATACAGTTACAAGCCACTTCGGCTTCCCACATGTATATGTGACAGCTTAGCGTCGTAAAATAACTGAAACTATAGTTATGGTTGCAGGCTTAAATGTCTGTAAAGTCCAGGGTTTAGAGTAAATTCCCCCTCATTGAAATTAGCAGGAAATATTGATTTCACATTTTAATCGAAGCAAGCTGTCTTCGTCTGTTTGTTGAATTCCAATGGCTTGTCGAATTAGTGTCACATCGTATCGTATACTAAATTGATTTTTAATTATGTATATACATTGCAAGAGTTAATAATTATTTTGCTTTTTAAAGAACGGAATTCCATTTCTGTAGATATGCTTCATCCAGCATAACTATTAACTACCTGCCAACAAAAAACAGTGTCATAGATATTTTCCTCAATATAAATCAGTTTCATTTCATTCCTTTTCACACATTCAAAGTGTGGCAATATGTTGTTATACAAGTCTTACTTTAAAAAGTGTAATGTCATGTTTTAGTTGTACTGGTAATGTATAATCTACATCATATTAATTATCTTCACAACAATATTCCGTTTCATAAAAGTGTACACGTAATGTGGCTGGTGCGTTGGTCGTGTACTTTATATGAAAATGATTTATCATTGTACGATACAGAGGGAGATAAAATAGAGTGTGCATGCATTGCGGTTGCAATGGGGTCCATGGGTGGGGTGGTCCAGATACAGAGAGCAGTACTTTCAACAATTTGTTGGGCAGAGAACGGGCGCTTTCCAGAGATTCAGATTACCACCTCGGAAATACGCATGTGGTCAAAGAAGAACTCATGTTAAATTGAATACGGTTCTTTTTGCTATAAATTCCCTCGAAAAAGCAAATCCATTTCCGTCATAGTGTTGTTATTGTACATAAACTATCAAGCTATATAAAAACTATGAAATAAACTCTTCATCTGAATGAATAATTTCTCATTTTATTTGGTGTGTGTGCGCTTCATAACTATAGTGTCCACTAAGTCCCGTTCATAATAGCTTGCACTACTGAGCATATGTTATATACGTAGCATTTCAGGTTTTTTAATATTATTCCTTCAGTATGTTTAAATCATGTCTGTCTTGTTATTAATTATGTGGTGCCGTAAGGAAGAGATATAAACCAGGTTGTTCATCAACACTGCATTTCTGAAAGAACATACTGTAGAACAGTACAGATGAAACCGGCACGTTAAAACATTAACATACAATATATAACATATTTCAAAGAATTCATCATAACATAACACAATTTATAGTTTCGTTATGCTTTTCAAGCAGAGATATATCGTTACGGTAGACCATGTTTCTAAGATATGTCATTGGGTAGGTTTTGATCATGTTTTATACATATTCGTTTTAATGTTATCATGCAATTGATATTATGGTCATAGGATTTGTGGTTTTAATTGGTACATTAGTTATGGTTAGTTATTACCGTACTCTCTCAATGTGGTCACATTTAAGAAAGTAACGTTTATAATACCAGCCTATCAGTCAGTCGCTTCTGTAAACATGATAAAGAAGTCGATCATTCCTTACAATTATAAACATAATTTGGTTCGAAGAACATGTCAATAAATCAGTTAAAATAATAATCAGTAGTCATAGTATATACATAAGTCTTCAAATTGTGCATCACGTTCATATTAAAGACTTTGAACATGATCTTTTTCAAATCATACTGATCTCTCCTTTCTTCAGAGAGTTAGTTTATTCATTTATAAAGGTTATATAAATTTCTGGTATGCTTTTGTTTTTTCTTAATATTTGTTCCTCTTCATTTCACAAAGAGTTGATTTGTTAAATTAAATTGTTGACCGAATTTAAAAAACATTCTACGCTTATGAAATAAGTTGAATTTAATAAAAAACATCTCTTCGATTTTCATTATTACACGAGAGTCAAGCAAGCGACCAAACACACGTGCGTGAAAAGAGACGGACGCCTGGTGAGTACTGTAGAGACCCATTATCAGATCAATTCAACGTACTTAAACTAGCGAACAGCGCGCCGTTATTCAATAATCGGTAGAAACAGGTAGCAGACAATAGGTTGTTAACACAGATTTATGTCCCATTAATCCCCAGGCCTTCATGATTTAGTTAGTTTTTCGACATTGTACACTTGGTTTGCAATACTGTATATAGCGCTTGATATGTTTATTTTGACATTTTCGTTTTGATTTAAACATATTCTTGGGTATTTCATGGGATCATAAAAACATATGTAATAAGTAGCTCTTGTTATTTTGGATATCATTTTTTAAGTCAAATGATAGAGACAGTGGTATATTTATATTAACCTAATCTTTGTACTTTATAATAATCTAAATTATCGACATTATTCCTGTAGAAATGTCTTCGCAACATTACTGCCAACGATCCGAGTACCCGCGAGATTGTAAGGAGGTTTATGAACATTGTGTTGGGGAGTCTTCTGACGGTGCTTACCTCATACAACCAGATGGATATCCTGAACCATTCGCTGTTTCATGTAATAACAGTATCGACGGAGGGAATTGGATGGTATGTTAACTATATCATATTTTTCCATACGTATATTTATATTCTGACGAATACATTTAATGTTATGACATCACTATAATCGGAATTATGGATTCATATTACGGAATATATAGCTGATACAATATGAAATACAACATTAACGGCATATATACTGATGTAAAGTGTATTTTAACGGGATAAATATATCGAGGGTACGCTGCTTGGCCCTAACTGTTATTGGCGTTATACATAGGAGTATGCATGTATTCAAAATCTAAATTATAATTATACATGCATTCAAAATCTAAATTATATTTTATATTCTCAAACAGATTATTATATATGGGCACTGGGAAGTCATGTTTTTTTGTTTTAAATATTACTAATAATTTTATAGAATTAGCAAAAATGAGAAAATCTATGATACATTACGTGTCATTCATTTCATTCATATATCTTTGATTCAACTTCTGTTTCTAAACTTTTCTGAACATTTCCTAATTCATATTTCATATTTTTATTTAATTTATAAAGTTATGGTACCTAGTACAGATATGTCAATTTGGAAGGAAGTTTAAAATTTCAAACTTTGAGACAAACATGATGTTTACATTTCCTAAATATGTGTATTTTGTTTTAGGTTTTTCAGCGTCGTATGGATGGCAGCGTTGATTTTGACCGGGATTGGAACGATTACAAACAAGGATTTGGCTTTATCAATCGTGAGTTTTGGCTCGGTAACGAGAAACTGGCTTATATTACAAATCAAAGAGACTACGAACTCCGGATTGACTTCATTTCAAAGAGTGATGATCCTTATTTTGCAAAGTACAATCTCTTCCGTGTCAGTGATGAAGGTACCAAATACAAGATGGCTGCCCTTGGTGATTACGACACATCAAGTACTGTAGGTTAGTATATACACGAATGCACGCAATGTTTCCGCCTATAGCTGGTCCGGGTGGTGCAAATGTTGATAACTGTGGGAAATATTTTTGTATAATCGTCCTCTTAATTTGCTAAACCTCTTTTTCTCCCAACTTGACCTATATTTATTCTACAGTAACAATCGAATTTTTAAAGGGAAATAATATTTTTCGATTGGGGACATGTTTAGTTAAATTTGGTGGTCGCCCTTATTGTGTCCAATGGTCCACTGAACGTCACTCAAAATGAGCGACTATTTTATAATTATCTCTGACTCTGGACAAACGAGGTAATTTATAACGAGTATCTGTTGTTGTAGTACGTAATGTGTAATAGTAAATACTGTGGGAAATAATATACCAAGCTGTCATTACTACATCGTAATGATGAAATAAATACCACTATGTGTTTCTTCATTTTCAGCAATGAATTTGCTTCAAAATAGTCGATTCCCCATTTTGGATATTCTTAAAGTTGGCGGGGCGGGGTGGTGTGATCATCTTTAAGTTTCTCTTCTCTAATAAACCGAATTTATCAAACACCTCCACCGAAGTAACACCAGCTGAAGTGTGATGTATTGCTATACCACTGCTGTTACGCTTATCAATATCATCAATAATAATTTATTCCGATGAAAATTGTGTCGTGAAATAGTTTTATCGCAATACATATCAGTTGAAACAAAGAATAGTTACTCGAGACGAAACTTACTGGGCTAGCTCAATGTACTGCACCTCTCTGAGCAGCATTTGTACCTCCGCACGATGCTTGAATGAAACATGGACTCTCTGTCCAAGAACCCCCCCCCCACATAAGCATGAAACCACAAGGAAATGTGTAAGGAAACATTAAGGTGCCGTTACGTTATGTTCTTAAGCATGTTATGTAAATATGTTAGTAATGTTCAACACAACGATCAATTGATGAGTTTATATGTTAATTGATCAGTTAAATGTTACTTATCAGATTGTATCAATTCAATATTTCGCAGCAAATTACGTTCACGCAACATGAAATTGGAAATTGAACTTTTCTAAAAATGTTGAAATGATCACATAGGCCTATGGTTAATTCGATAATTCACAGGATAATGTTAGAATACATATTTCCCATGTATTTCATTTATTTACAAAATGTTACATTTTCAAGCCCATGCAGCAATTACCCAATTCAACCATTTTTGCCGTTTCGTTAATATTTCATTAACGGATTAAACTGATGCCTGATGAGAATGTACCAGTCTGCAAAAATAGAACTTCGCGAATTTTAAGAAAAATACTCTTACTAATAACATGACATTATTTGTGATCAGAACAAATATCTTAACAATCAGGGGTGGCAATTGTGACCGGCGATCTCCTATAAAACCGTATTACTTGGACCCCGCTAAAAGTTAATCTGCCATAGGGTATCTCATATTTTCGCAATTGTCACCGGCAATAGTCACACCTAAGTATAGCGTTTTAATAAAATCCTTTAAATTTGTATTGTGTCCCCCTTTCCCTAATATTGTGAACTGCTTTACAATGTTACGCATGACCTTCTTTCACATGCGTACCAATTGATGTAATACATCTCCAACCCCAACCCCACCCACCTCCTCTAACCCCACCCCATTCCCACTGCAATATACCCGGCTAATAATATTTTCCTTCAATTTGGGCCCACCGGGACAAGGTTAAGGCTAATATTTTTGGCCAATTTGTCCCCTCCCCCTAGTAAGCGACAAATTTGGATTAACGCCTGCTCTGTCATATAATTGTTCAACTGCAAACAAATATATAGGGCAAGCAAGGGGTCACCATTGGGTGTAGCACTCTCCCCCAGAAATGATACGATGTGCGATTTTTCAGGGAAATCATGCGGTTTGTCACGTTCGCCCGGGTCGGCCAGTTTACTGGCACCTCGTGAAATGATTGGTTTTCGGGAAAAGCTTTCAAATCATTCGGTTTGTAGGGAAAGTCTCCCAGTTTTCGGAAACAGTCTCGTCGAGCAGATCGATCGATGATCCATCTAAGTTATCTGAGGATAGCGGGAGTGGGGAGGGGACAACTACCCAAATCCACCTTTTCCTTTTAAAAAATGTTGAATTTTTAGTTGTTCTTTTTAATAGTCTGGCAAAAGTTGTATGTTTATATATTTTGCAGGTATAGGTGACCTTAAAAATTCACATAGATCAGAATAAATTTTCATCTCAAAGTGATGATTTTTCCCTCAAATTCCCGCCCCTGTCAGAAAGGAATTGGCATTGTAATATTGGAAGTTATGGTGCTTCGGGAAATGTGGGACTTTCTGTCTGGACAATCATACTCTTTGTATCGGGTAAAAAATTATAGCTCGCCCCACCCCCTCCCACAGTCATCGGATCCTAATGACTGGCCAAGCCATTCAGCCATATCCTGTTATGCGAGACTAGCTATATAGCATATAAAAACATGTTAAAATATGAGAGTTGTGATCAAAGTAAACGTTTATATTTTGCTCAATTTAAAGCTCCACAATCGCTTGACTACCGGAAAGGAGCTTCACACCTTTCAGCTCACTACGCCCCTACACCCCATGTTTAAAAGAAATCGCCGTCCATGTTGACAATAATAAGTCAGCGGCTGGAGAGTCATATAACTAAATACCTCTGATTAAAGTAGTATGTACAATTATATGTATGATTAACTAGCGTGAGTGTACGTGCACTGTGTTGAACAAGCAGTGACATGTAGACTTCTTCATTGCCTAGGATGTGATGATTGTTTAATGTTTCTATTGTTCCCTTACAGGTGTTAATGGTTTGAACTATCATCGAGGAATGCCCTTTTCTACCAGAGATAGAGATAACGACCTTAATTCTTCTCATCACCATGCAAATATTCATTACAATGGATGGTGGTTCGATTCCGGTGCTCAGAGCATGCCGAATTACCCTTGGAATGATGGTCCTTACTGGAATAATTTTCCCGGTGGTAGTCACAACATACAATATATAGAAATGAAGATACGTCCACTTTAGATATCACCAAATCACAGACTAACTGAGACATATATGACAGTAACTAACCTTGTCAATATGACATGTTTCATTTTTTGGAGGATAAACAAGTGATGTGGGATAACCATTATTGTTTTTATATTTGATAAGGTGAGCTTTAAACTGAATGGATTTTGTCTGACCATTCATTTTGATACTTAAGATCATCATAATTTTCTCCATAATTTAGGAGACTAAAATTGATTAAAAGTTCACAAAGTACATTTATTCTGAAGGCTCTTATCCTCAAACAATGATTGCCAGACATTGAGGAGGACAAGTAAATGTCACGTTAGAGGAATATTATCTGAGGATAGCAGTTAACATGATGTAAACATGTTGATCATAGGTGGCCAAACAATCAAGTGATGCA
>WXZC020000385.1:0-12482 GCA_011317855.2 Paelopatides confundens
GTACGGGCCGCTACTCTATTACACTTGAGGCTGTGGCTGGAAGCCAGTACTTTCATTCCAACAGTGACCACGCCTTACAACAAGTACTAACCAATGAATATTTTCAAATAGCTAAACCCACGCCCCAAAATAACGAAATATTCAGATTGCGATATGAGTGTTTCATTCCTTTTGAGGGTAGGTCATGACGGGGCCTTTCATTCCACATTTTGTAGAGTACACCGGGGGGGGTGGGGGGGGGGTTTCACTCTTACTTTCTTCACACCCCACGCTCGTCCAGAAAAGGTTTTTTTTTCTTCAGCAGAACGAGGCGTAATTCGCCATAATACGTTGTACGAATAGGGGGTGATTTTTACGCACGAGGCGTAATGAAATACGCCGTTTTTTTACAAAATAAAATAAGGGAGACAATCTACTCCAAAATAGTAGACATAAATAATGTTATCATTTTCATTAAATTATCAGATTTATATTCAGGCTGGTTTTGTATAAATCTCTAAATTGTCTCGCTCCCCAATATCTAACATATCTTCTTTCCATTGACTTCTAAGGCCTTTTATCGCACAAGTTTTCAAAATTGCCATCTGCTCTAGATGGACCCATTTTGAAAACAATGATAGCTCAAAATTGAAGCATTGTAACCCATAGCAACATATACATGGACATGTTGGTATTACATGGGGGGTTCTGAAAAGTGAACCACCAAAAACCTCACCCCACCCAAACCCCCACCAACCTATGATCGAAAAAAACCTAAAATAATAACTTTGTTGTCAATTTATTTTAAATACCTCGTTTGATAGTGAAACATGTTGTAATGAGGACAGTAGTTCAGCATGGGGCTACATTTATGACCGGTAATAAGCAAATTTATTCATAATTTTACTTTAATTTTACTACATTCAAGAAGAGAGGAACACAAATAAAATTGCAGATAGCGCGAGTCGATACAAAACTATAGCTACAATACCACTTGTGACCTGAAAGTAGTATTATCCAAAAAGCCAACACCCAAACGGCAATTTAAAACAATATATAATTTTGGTATCCACCATATGGGTGATTTCCCTGTAAGTATAATATATAACGTATGTCAGCTTAAAAGTACAATCACAATATCCTTTGTATATAGGTTTACCTTTTGCAAAAAAATGTTGGGAAAATAACTGACCAAAAACAGAAAAATGTTGAATTATTCACTTCATAACAAGTATGCATTATAACATTTCCCAGAACAGTTTTGCAATCATGATCAATAGTAAATAATCATTTGAACACTTTGCAGTAAAATACTGAATTATTGACATGACGGAAAGTCTACAAAACAACATTTTACAGATAATTGTTGAAACCAAGAGATAAGTCATCATTTTGTCATTTTGCAGTAACTTGGGGAATTGCTCACTTGGAAAGAACTGAATAATTAACCATTTTAAAGAAAATTGATTTTAAATGCTAATTAATCAATTGATCATTTTTCATAAAAATATAATTGTGCACTCTTGTTATGAAATTGACAATTCAACATTTTTCTGTTTTGTTTATGAGTTATTTTCATAAAAAATACACATCTTTTCTGCAAAAAGTCAAACTGCACACTTATTATTGGATAATTCAACATATTTATGATTTTTGATGAGTTATTATCTGAACAATTCAATATATTTCTGCAAAATGTCCAGTTATGTAAAAAAAAGATATTGTGATTGTAATGGCACATTTAAGCTACCGTAATAAATGCAACATAAATTGAGGTGCATAAATACTTTTAAAATTGTAAGGATTGCATTAGTGCCACAACGTAAACGTTTACTGTCTTTCATAATCTTTAAAAACACACTACCGACACTTAGAGTGTGTGACCTATAAAATATGTAGATAAAGGCATCAGCTAGTTTTCATATACGATACTAGGTGAGTGCTGTTATTTTAATGAAATAATTAGGCCATTATCATCAGCTTGCACATTTATGGGACAGACAAAAATGTTGGAAGAATAGGCCTTTAAATAATAAATGGCACCATATACATATTAATGAAGGGTGTCACATATATATGAAAAGAAAAACCCATATTTTGCTATTTTAATATGAAATACGATCTTACCGTGGATGTAGATGGTTTCAACTCATTGGGACCAGTGTTGGTCAATTTTTCCCTCTTTCTAGTAATAGCGAAGTAGTAGGCCAGATAAGCAAAACATAGAATGAGGACAAACATCACCAGGAATATAATACGACCGATCATTATTAACATCAGAGTTGGAGATATTAACGAAGGATTTTCTAAATCTAAGAAAGATAAATATAAATAGTCGAGATAAAACGACGTAAATGATAATTAACTTCAATATATAGAAGTAGTTCCTTTTAACTCTAAGAAATATAAAGTGTATACCATGTAGGATAAAACAACATCATTCACTTATTGACATCTTAACTCTAAGAAAGATAAATGTAAATAGTGGGGGATACAGGAACATCAAGGACAATATTCAACTGCGCGTGAGTTTCTTTTAGCTTTAAGAAGTGTAATGGGATAAGAACAGGGATAGAACGACATCAATAAATTAATAAAATCGGTTTAAGATCAGTATTTCCTTGTAACTCTAATAATTTTCATCGGCATTGTAATAGCCACTTCTAACTCTCACAAATATAAAACGGATAATAGCACGGATAAAACTATATCAATAACTTATTTTCACCTTGTAACTCTAAGAAAGATGAATGGAAATAGTGGTGATAAAACAACATCAATCATAATTTTCATCAGCATTGGAGTAGTTCATTTTAACTCAAAGAAATATAAAGTGATAATAGCATGACAAAAAAAAACAACAACATAAATAACTTACTTTTCAACATCGATGAAAGATCAGTATTTCCTTGCAACTCTAAGAAGGATAAATGGAAACAGTGGGGATAACACAACATCAATGATAATTATCATCGGCGTTGGAGTAGTTTATTTTAACTCTAAGAAGTATAAAGGGATAATAACATGGATAGAACAATATCACTAACTTATAAGTTAACATTGGTTGAGGATCAGTATTTCTCTAACTCTAAAAAGATAAATATAAATAATAAAATAATATCAATGATAACTACGGACGGTGTAGGAGTGGTTTCTTGCAAGTGTAAGACATATAAGGGATATCACCGGGGATACAACTTTAATAAAGATAATGAAGAATGAATAAATATCAGTAATGTATAAACATGAATGCATAATCACTTCACTGAACGCTTATTGTGTAAAGAAAATTTAATTAAGCTACCGTAATACATATGTATTTTGGAAAGGAACTCTGTACCCATGCGGCACCCGTACCCATAAATATGTAAATATTGTTTGTTACAAGTGTGCCAAAGTGTCAAACAATCATCTCTCCCTCAAGGATCTTCGGATTGAACAGGGCTAGCTCCTTTTTATTACTTATCAGTTAGTAGTTGTTGATTGTGCCTTGAAATAGCAATCAGACTCATCAGACTTTAAAATCATAATTCATAATCTAACAAAGGTATATTTTATAATGATAAGCACAATACGAAAATATATTGCAGTTTCAATGACGTAAGATGCTGATTCTATTAAAAACCTAACATTGTAATATGGCGATTATGCAAATAATATATCATCTTACAGACGTGTTCACAATATGTATGGCCTTCAACAGTACTATGACAAACATCTCACACAATAAATATTGAGATATGTAAAATTTACATATATACGGACAGAGCGATAACATTCGTTACTTCATCAATCTGAATGCCAAAATGTGATGTTTGTTAATGTTCCCTTTCTTAAGGTATCATGTTACAATGTTTTTACATTTTAACCTACGAAAAAACACACTATGCTAGTTGTGCTCAATATGGAATATCCACATGTTAATTTTCAAACTGGTAAAAAAAGGTTTCTATTTAAAAGGTTTCACATTTTTAATTATACTTCGGATCTCAAATGACATTTGACTCTCACCACTAATGCGAGGCTAGATATGGAACAGCCACCTACCAAGTATGATATTTGCCTTCCCCCAAAACAATATGATTGATGTCATCCACATATACCATGTATTAAATCTGTCCAAGCTTCCCTTCATGGATATCATCTTTACAAGCAACACGTCATACATACACAAACAAACCCTTACACACATATTCATCAACGTATACAGTCATGATGCAATGCAAATGTTACAATGGTTAAAAGGAAGTCAGTTGTGCAATCATTTGAGTTACTCGCGCTTTCGTCATTATAGTCAATGCTCAAACCGAGTCTGAATCACGAACATTCAATATAAAAAGCTAGGTTGAATTCACTGAGGAGGTCTAGCTGAACATAAACTACACAAATGTAATCCCCAAACATATCCTTTGTTAATGAAATTACTAAATTGCTAGTTGATTTCCACCATACACCTGATGCCTATTTTGAAACCGGAAGTTACCCAAACAACCTTTTGTCAAAGATTTTCCGCAGTTGGCTGCCCAAAACGACTGCTAGTCATTTTCAAAACCAAAAACCAACTTGTATATATGCAGGCTAACCTGGGGAATTCCCTGAATAGCATAAATGTTGATTTAAAAAAATCAAAAGTGGGGGGAGGGGGTCATAATATGTACCAGAAAATATATTTAATAACTGACGATAACTAACTGCAACAAAGGAGTAACTAATTAAAATCAGGATCTTGTTGCATTGCTCTGTATTGCAGATCACTCTATTCACCCCATCATTACATCATATAAATGTGTAGTTTAGGTATTAATTTTAAACTAAACTAATTCATGCTTATTTATTAATTGAAACTGAAATTTCAATTGTAGTTGTATTCATTTGTGTGTGTATTTCTAGTAGTACTGTAATCTATTTTAAGTTGACATATTATGTCTATACTTTTTTTAATTTTTATTGTACTTTGTCAAAAAATATCTCTCTTTTGCACAAACACAACATACATCGCTAATGTTTTTCTTTCTTTTTACCAGCTAATTAAATTTACCATCCTTTTTTTCAGGAAGATAACTCTAAATCAACATTGCTTTAAGCTATATAACTGAACATTGGAGTAAGCATTCTTGCCGTAAGTTCCGATCGATTTTCTTTGAATATTTGTTTTATCTTGGCTTTAATTAGCACTTGAATATAATATCCAAATAACGAAAAGTTTTAATTAAGTATGTATCCTACTACAAATCTGTAAAAAGAGCTACATTAATCAATGCAGTACTACAATATTGATATAATGTCCAATTTTCACTTCAATCTCCCTCTAAACTTAGAGTTAGTTACCTTTTTAATTAATTTGCATCCCCCAATTGCCCTAGGGTAAATTTCACACCGGATGTTTTAATGAGTGAACATGATGATATATGTAAAATATTAAGCATGTTTCATATTTAGCTGTTCCTACTTTAGCTGTATAGACTGCGTGTTGATCCGTGTATTTTAATTTCCATACCGGCATATAATTGTGGTTGGTCGCGATAATATATGAATCACCTTTAGTCTGCATATACTTACCATTGCAGATGACCCCTAGATCATTTTCATGCTCCCAAACGTCATTCCACTCGTCACTTGATAAGTAAGATATAACTTCCATCGAGCTTTCTGTTCTATTTATTTGGCAATCGACGATTGACTCCTCCGTTCCGGAACACTTGATAAACCACACGGGTGAGTGATTGGTTCCATAAAGTTGTGCAGAAAGTATTGGTTCTACTAGACCCTCAAATCCTAGTTGTCGACAAATCACCGTGGGTGTAGCTTCGTCCAATTCGCGCTTGGAAATAGTTCCCCACTCATCTTCTAAGAACACTTCTACGGAACCTTCACTAGGATTATCTCCCATGATACGAACTTCTACGCACAAAATAAAATAGTATAGTATAGTATAGTATAGTATAGTATAGTATAGTATAGTATAGTATAGTATAGTCCCATGGCTAGAAAGCTGTACAGTAGCTCAGGTGAAACCATATCCGTGTGATCATCATGGATGAACACCGGCTTATGTCAAGCCTTCTATTTCCGATGGGTATTCAGAGAATAACGAGGCAGGCGTGTACAAATTCACCACCATTCCTGATTCCGGAACCGCCATTTAACGTCTCCATCCGACGGACGAGAGTGTAACCTTAGAATATAACCACCTTATCAAATTCTGGGGCAGGTGAAGGCACCCTGTTCAACATCAATGTAATGCCGCTGCGGTGAACGAACTTTTCGTGTACATTCAATCGGGACAGTCCCAAGCTACACCACTTTTCCTTTATTTAGTTTGGTCGGTATTTGATCTTTGACCTATGTGGTGTTTGTTAATAAATTGATCCTAATTAGTTAAACCCACGAGCATTGATTAGTGAGTAATTATTCTGGCCGACGTTAGTTGTTGCCAAAATATAGTACTCGTTTGGTTCTTAATGCCCAAAATTCGAGGAGAACTTAAGTCCATGATTCGTACCAGGCAGTTGGAAGAGACCGAGACCGTCATTTTCGAAGTTGACCGTTGACCCGAAACTTGAACTTAGCTTCGAGAACGCATGATGAATGACATGATGGTCCATGGAGTAAGACATCCGGATATGCGGAACAGGAACAATCAGTTACATTATCTTACAACAGCTAAATATTTCATCTTACATACGGTACTCTTCTTAATTTCTTAAATTGTGATAATAACTTAATCTTCCAGACTGATTTCCGCAGGGGTAGAAATCGGTACGAGTGGATGGGGAACTGGAAACACGTTCACCCCATTCTTTTCCGTAAAATGACAAAATTATCCCTTTTGCAAATAAAATAGTGCCCCTTTAAGAATTGGAACTCATTTTGAAAATTAAAAATGTGACCCACATTCATAAAGCTCAAAGCATCATAAAAATAAGTGTAATTAATGTTATAAACTTAATTGCATGTAAATTAAAAGTTGTATGCCCTACTTGTTTTGAAGCTTTCTATACAACTGGATCACTTGTTTGTTACTTTTGTTCGGAAGGACAAAAGAAAAACTAGTTTCATGTCTATAATTTTTTCAAATAAAAAAGAAATATGTTTTTTTTTGTAAATTTCAAGATGGCAGTTCCAAGATGGCGGATCGTTAATATAAAGGTGCGATAGCAAATTGCACACAGTCTGACAGTTGGTTATACACTTATAAATCTGAGACCTGTCTCAGATTTCTATGGTTGTACTGTATTGATATCACTATGGTTACTGTACATTATTGTTTGTATTATGCTTTGTGTTTGGCGCACGTCTAAACTACGATTATTTGTGTTTTTGTAATAAATATATTACGATCGCAAACGAAACAGGCGTGATTATTAGCAAAACAAAAAATGGGCAGTTACCAAATGTATACCTGGCGGGACGAGAAACATATTTCTTTTTACTTGGCCTAATGACAATGTCCATTACCCTTTCGATTGCGTTAACATGCATTTGGTTAAAGTGGATAGGACGGCAAAATTACCTATTATGTACCAATAATTAATCACAGCTGAAATTTACCGACAGAAGGATCGACTTACTGACAAT
This sequence comes from Paelopatides confundens, assembly GCA_011317855.2. Classification (NCBI taxonomy): domain Eukaryota; kingdom Metazoa; phylum Echinodermata; class Holothuroidea; order Aspidochirotida; family Synallactidae; genus Paelopatides; species Paelopatides confundens. The sequence continues at coordinate 7,558 of WXZC020000385.1, forward strand.
TGAATTTCACAATTCCAGTTGAAAATGTCTCTTCTGTCTAGTTAATTATTACGTTCGACTCCAATAATTTTTAGGCGCAGATTTCTGTCACCATTAAAAATATATCAGATCCAGGCGACGAGGGTCCAATGGATCATGACCCCACACTTTCAATTTTTTTTTTAATTTTTAAAAAGGTTTTTAAGACGTTCTCTCTATTTTTATAACGTTATTTATGTGTCAATTTTTGCCTGTATTTTTTAATCAGGCACGATTTTGCATATTACTATAGCACATTCTTGAGATAGGTGATCTTGAAAAGTATAGCTGGAGGTAGGATAAATCCATAATTTTTGGCTCATATTAATAAATGTGAATAAATAAAGAGCACTTCGTTTTTTTAGCTGTCACTAGTTGAGACTTTACAAACGCCCAGAAACGTGACGCTTAAAACATGGAAACGTACAGGTCTCCGTGTGACGTCATCATCAGGACGCTATGTTTACTATGGATTACAGCAACATACATTAAACGTAATTATCGCAGTGAAGTGAACAGTTAATATGTATTAATTTGTTATGGTGTTTTGTAAAAAACGGTATCTTGAAGTAGGAATATATCTCAGATCTGTTTTCGAGTATGTTGTTCAAAACAAAATTATCCGTCATATGACACCTTTTTTGTGGAGGGGGGGGTAACCATGAACCATTTTGGAGGCGTAGCCTCAAAAAGTTGATTACATTTCAAAATAGGCCCATATTTGGGGTTTTTACGCCCGATTTCCGAAAAATTCCAGGCCCGCCTTTTGACAAAATATGTGAACCATATACTGTTTGACAGTTTTCCAAGATATCAAAGAAGGGCTATCAGGAGTCTAAAAGCTATATCTTCTTGGGAAAGTTTTAGGAAAAATAGGTGAAATTTGACACTTTTTAAAACTTGTTACCTCCAAGAACGGGCCTAATTTGAAAATTGGCAACTTTTAAAGTCTTTGTTCAATCATACCGACTGTGTGGCCTAGTGGTTAGAGCGCCCGCCATACAGCGGGGAGGTTCGGGGCTCGATTCCTGGCCGAGTCATTGCCAATATTTTACAAACTAACATACTGCTGGGTGCTCAGCGTAGAAGCATCTGAGTGGGGCCAGTTGGTGTATGGATGTAAAAACACCCCTATAATGGTTTGAGTTATCGATGGGATATGTGTATATGAGGTGCGTGCCTAACGGACATGTAACGGATATGTAAGCGCTGTTACTACTTGTGAATAGAGTATCTTACATATCCAGTATTATTATTTATTATTATTATTTTCATCATCACATGTGTGGCTAGCTAAGGATATTGCCTAGAAACGTAGGAACCCCAAAATAAGCAATAGTGCCCTTACTCCAGTATTATTAAGCGATACATTTGCGCTGTTTTCGTAATCAATTTGAACAATGGGAAAACGAAAACACTTTAGTTTTGGTTTGCTGAAGTGTTCTAACATCCTCAAAACTACACAATTCTCAGGCATTTGGTTTTATTTGAATCGTAGGTTTAGGGTGATTTCGTCCTTACATGGGCATTTGTGTACATAATGTACATGGATATGAGTTATTTACGTCAGATATTGCATGGAATGACGTCACTTTTTCACCCTCAGTCACGTGAGTGCTTAGGAATGTTTGCAAGAAACGTTCAATTCGTTGTCCAAATACTTAGTCACAATTTACAGAATTGTTTGAGACAAAAACAATGTGTATCAATATCATTGGAGGGGTACATGTATAATGATTCAATATAATATAATGTTGAATGTAATTGATAATGTTGAACCCCCCCCCCCCCCACACTTATTACGGTTTATATAACCCGCATTTCCCCCAAAACAGATACAATGACTGATCCAGTTGAGTTCGCACCTCCCCGCCTTTGAAATGTCGATTTCTGTCTTGAAATGACGTTTTTTTTGTGAATTTTCACTGCTATTTTCTTAAATCTCTGATATTCCAAAATATTAACGGGTTCTCTCCTTTATACTCCTCTTGGCATGGACGTCTACATGTAGACGGGAAACTGAAAAAAGCCTGGCATAAATTGGCATTGGCAAGTGGGATTATAAGGTCACATATATGTAGTATTTTGCAAGTTATATGGCACCATCTTAGGTGGCCTCAGAATCCCCTCCCCCGGGAAACGTTTTATCTCGGACACATATTAGTTATTTATCTATTTATTTCAATTGCAAAACATACATATGTATAAATGATACAATATTTACAACAAAATATACTGTCACATGCCGTTATTACAGAAAATGGTATAGCATCAGGAGTCTAATATTGAGCATACACGTATGTTTACAAAAGGAAAATATCAAGTGAAGCTCGGAAGCTTTTCTAGTCTGACCCTGTTAATGTAGGCTACTCCAATAAAAAAAGAGAGAAAAACATTTATTTTATGATATTTATTTGTCACATGATATAACAGTTTAACCAAATTGTGTTGTATTTTATGAGGAAATAACGTTTGACCATACAGTGGAAGTGTGTGAAAATATAATGGTGTATGTATTTCTGTATATATATATCATCCTCCCCATATACCCCACCGCCAGTACATAACGTGTTACGCCAAAGGTCAGGTAAATGGTAACCGCTCAGATATACTACTGTAGGTATTACCACCGACGAAGAAAAATTTGTTTTATACTTTCATTATATTTTAGAATTTTGTATATAAAGTTTTTTTTCTGTTATATACCTACATTTTCCCCACTATTTTTTTGAAACAGCCCTGTTTTATCTCTTTAAATTAATTGTCACCAATATGTACCAGACGAAGGTGATGAAGATATGCCCTTGCTAACACGTATTTAATACTACCATGCATTGTTTTATGTACATCAATCACAAGCCACTTCTTCCTCTCTCTCTCGCTTTCTCTCTCAACCTCTCCATCTCTCTCTCTCTTAGATAACACACATGGTGTATGGTGATGACTGTCAAAACACACTGTGGCCAAAGTTGGTACTAGACTCTAATGTTTTCTCTGTGATATTTAAAGTTTCCCTTCTCTTCCTCTTGTCTAATACACATTCAGGTCAATTGTTTCTGATTATCATTTTGTTGTTAATGTTGATATTAAAGACAACAGTTGACAGTTATCTGCTTCAATTATCATCATGTTTACTATTGAGGTAATTATCCATTTACATACGCACTTAAAACTTTTCGGCAAAATTGTGGTGTTAGCAACTTGTGAGAATTGTTTGACACAACATTGACTTTCATAATTAAAGAATGTCAAGAAATATTTTCATTGTCTTAAATAGGGGCACTTGAAATACCAAAATCTTGTCAAAGGTTACAAAACACTAATTCTGAAAACAAATAATTATTTTGTGACCCCATTACAGGTTCCACAATCAAAGAGGACACCAATTAAATTATTGCTCTATTAAAGTAACAATAATTACCATTGAACGTTGTACATATACTTCATCAGTAAATTAGAGATGCTGTCTAATAAAGAATACATTTAGCTGAAAAATATAGCCGTTCAAAAAGAACACCGTCACAGTGTCCCTTCACATGTGGAACATTTTATTTTCCGAAACTAAGCTATGAGTATTTGTTGTGTACATATGACAAACTAGGGAAATTACATGACAATGGAATCGCATTCAGATCACACTGTTAACAGGGGGACACCAAAACTCCAGGGAATGTTTACCTTGCTTAAAATGTTATTCCATCTGAAAAAAGTAGCGTAAACCAGATATGGCCGTAATTGTTAAAGCTTCTAAGTTCTAGCGAAACGGATACATTATTGCTTCAAACACAAATTACATTGTTTAAAAATTGTGGGTTTCAATTAGCAAATAGAACACTAAACTAAATTGGTCATTGGTACAAATGTGACATTCTTGTTTACAATTGGAACAAGAAACTTATTCATGTAATACTTAGGGATTAATATATATTTTGTTCCAATAGTTATAGTGTACTGAACACACACGTTCACACTAGACCACTGTACACATGTTAATGTTATCTAAAATGAAACAATAAATTTGAAGTTTCCCCACATAGTACAGTGACTCAACACAATTCTGCCTAAGACATATTCATTCATGATGGAAGTTACTCTATAACGTAAATATTTAGTTGTTTTACACGTTATAACTTAGAGGTTAGCAGTATTGACCCCATATGTACTAGAAAGATACAAATATGCTCGTATATCTGGTAAACTATTTACCCCCCTTGAAGTACCACTCTTGTTGCATTTGCCTCACTGAAAAATTTATTCCTTTATATGACCCTCATCACGGTATATCAAACTCTTTTCGGGGCTAATGAAAATACTTTGGCAATGTCTAGCATTCTAATATTTCAGTTTATATTACACAATTCAATAAAATATTTTAATATATTAATGTATGTGATCATTTAGTAGCGCAAAAGGGGATTTCACCTTACAGTTTAAAAATAAATCATTTTGTTTACTCCCATACAAGGTCGACCTACTGTGATCATTTAAAACAGTTTGGCCATTCCTTATTGCTGAAGTGAGTAGTCAAAGAATTACCAAACTTTTTTTCGATTAAAAAGGCATACATTATTGTTTGAAAGTGGAAAGTAATTTGTTTTTAAAAATATGAAATCATATTTAAAACCAGCTGTTATCTATGATGCTTAGTTTTACAAATTCATCTGCCTCTTTCAAAGTGAAGTTATTGTTAGGGAATCATCAATATCATTACTTTCTTGTTATTTTGTATTTTGTATATGATTGTGCAGGGAGTTATAATCCATGGGTTGTGGTTCATATATCAGTTATTGACAACAATAATTATACATTAACTACCAAGACTTTAAAAATGGACCTACTGCTGTACTGATGGGTGCTCAGCGTTAAAGTATCAGAGTGGGGCCAGTTGGGTGTCTGGATGTAAAATG
>WXZC020000386.1:0-12467 GCA_011317855.2 Paelopatides confundens
AAGGAAAACAGATAATACCCACGGCAAAAATGTAGACTTACATAAAGATATTAATCAAATACTTGATTTGTAACCTACACCCGTAAAAATATTTGAAATATACACCATATTTAGTATAGGCTATTACTAGGCTAGGCCTACTCTAAATTTCACACCATTAGGCCCCTGTTCGTATTTCCGTAAGGAAAACGATAATACCCACAGAAAAAATGTAGAAAGGTACAGGCTTAGTAGCCTACAGGGGGTACAGTATATATAATATTACCAATTACAGGACATATAATGGTAGGTGACTATAGCATGATGGAGATAAGAAGGTTGGTCACTTCTATATAGAAGCAGTGCATCACTTTTAAGTTTAACTTTTAAGGTAACTTTAGATTTGTGGTATCACTCATATGATAATGACAGTCAGAAAACATGCGGGCAGTGTAAAGTATTGTCCATGGGAAAGTTTGTAAGAATTTCAAAGTCTAACAATCCCATTACAAGCTAGCAGTAATTTCAAGTTTGTATCATCCTGATGGATAAATCTTCCAGATAATTTGGTTTTTAATATGCTAACTTTATATAATGTTCTCAAAACTAGTGGTAAACTATAATTAATTGAGGTACATCTTAAATGGTACTGCACCATGCACTTATATAAAGAGGATATTTAGCTCAATACAGTATATTCTCCCAAAATTTCAGTCTACTATAATTGCCAAAAAAAAATATGTGAAGATTAGCCTACTTTCTCAGAGTTCTTCCCTACTATATAATTCTTAGATAATGAGGTGGGGTCAAATGGTAACTAAATGCATGTTTTAATCGGCCGGCAGGGCAGTTGTTTTACGACGCTAAGTTGCCACGTATAGGAAAGCTGAAATGGCGTGTACTATGTAGCTTACATTTCACATTGGGTAACAATTTTAGCTCATTTAGGATCCATGTTACCATGCAATTTGGAAGACTATTTCACATGGGGAAAAAGTGTGGATTGCTCCTGGACGAAACATCCACCTTTACTTTAGCTGGTCTGGGCTTGAACCCACAACCTCCCATATGTTTCATTGCTTCCAATGCTAACGCTTTTATACCCACTTGATCATAACACTGGTCCGATAATGACTTGAAAGTGACCAGTGTAAATAGCTTAAACTATATAAATACAATGATAAGTTTAACAGTAAGTAGCATAAGCCATATAAGTTTATGCCTTAGCATCATGGGGCCCCTGGTGAGGGTCTAGGAGACTATTTTGGGCATCATTTTATATAAAAATTTTGGTTATTTAATATGTCAACATTGTTATTAAAACTGGAAACAAAAAAAAAGGATTCCACTTGTGTGAAACTGTTTGGCCTGGAGTCCAAGGGCCCCCACTGAAAGTCCTCTTGTGAGGTTCCAGGAAGCAAAGTTCCTGGAAGCGAGGCATTTTTGAACATTTTTTATATATAAATTTGGCTATAGTTTAACATGTCTAGATTGTTATTCAAACTGAAAAAAGAAACGGAATATACTGCTCGCTGTTTGTCCATGGGACACTAATGGATCCCTTGTAGGGTCCAGGGGGTGAAGTCCATGGAAGCTAATTGGTCCCTTGTAGGGTCCAGGGGGTGAAGTCCATGGAAGCTAATGGATCCCTTGTAGGGTCCAGGGGGTGAAGTCCATGGAAGCTAATGGATCCCTTGTAGGGTCCAGGGGATGAAGTCCATGGAAGCTAATGGATCCCTTGTAGGGTCCAGAGGATGAAGTCCATGGAAGCTAATGGATCCCTTGTAGGGTCCAGGGGGTGAAGTCCATGGAAGCCCTGCAACTTGAATCCTGTAAATTGTTCTATCAACTTAGCATGTAACAATGCTATTAAACTTTTAAAAAAAAAAAGCAAAAATATACTGTAGATTTTTTTTGTTCTCATATTTTTTAGCTTTGCAAAACAGTGATCAGACCCCCACGCTCAGGGTCCAGTTTGTTATGCAAACCGGTTGATATTGATCCCAAATCGATCATACAACACATTTTCCAATGGTAAACAAACGTCAACTTGGTATACTGCCCAAGCAAGCCCCAGTGACTGTGATCTGATCCATAATGTGTCCACCACTTTCTAAACATCTTTCTAAAATCAAGTGGTCTCAACAAGAGGTTCAAGATTATTCATCTATCTATCTTGTACAAAGATTATAATCTAAAAGGGAAATTTATCTATCTTGTACAAAGATTATAATCTAAAAGGGAAATTTGTTTTGAGCATAAACCTTTGCTTTTGATTGGGATGTATCCCTCCCTGTGGCCTTCATTCATTAATAGTTTTAAAGGGGTTGTCTAGAGTAGGAGTGACATTGATTTTTATTAGAGCAGGGACAATGCCCATGGGGTGCTACTGTATCACACTCTTGTTGAAGGCTTTCTTTCTCTGTGTGTCTTACAATCCTGATCACTGAATATGTCCACGAGTGGTTGTTGCAGATCTCTCTGAATTGTAGATTTACATAAAAATATTCATCAAATATTTGAATTGTAACCTACGCCCGTGAAAATATTTGAAAATACATCGTACGAGTTAGGCCTTAGGCTAAGCCGTAGAAGCTAGGCCTAATCTAAATTTCACACAATTAGGCCCATGTTCGTATTTCCGCAAGGAAAACATAATACCCACGGCAAAAATGTAGACTTACAGAACATCAAAATATTAATCAAATATTTGAATTGTAACCTACGCCCGTAAAAATATTTGAAATATACACCGTTTGAATTAGGCCTTACTAGGCTAAGCCGTAGGCTATACTAGGCTAGGCCTGCTCTAAATTTCACACCATTAGGCCCACGTTCGTATTTCCGTAAGGAAAACAGATAACACCCACGGAAAAAATGTAGACTAGCTTACATCAAAATATTAATCAAATATTTGAATTGGAACTTACGCCCGTAAAAATATTTGAAATATAAATCGCATGAATTAGGCCTTAGGCTAAACTGTATAGCTTAGTGTACAGTAGGCTAGGCGTAATTTAGGCTACGCTAGTTATGTTCCCAAATTAAACAGCATTTCATCAAGTCTACATTTGTATTTTAAAAAGAAAGAAAAATAATACTTACAGCAATATATAACAATATTAATCAAATATTAATCAAATACAAGCATTCACAAAAAAGTGCATTTCCGAGACCAGTTGGTTGACTTTGAACGCCATTTTGAAAATCCAAATTCACTGCGGGGAAAATCCTTGTATAAAGACTTGGTGAACAAAACAAACGCTGATAGACACTTGGGTTTTTGGTACAGTCATTGGTCAGTTGTGACACCGTCTGAGAATGATGGTGGCGCTAGTCACAATGAGTTGCTACATCGTCTGATAGGAGCTAAGATCCTTCTTCATAACTATCTTTGCAAAATACTTCTATAGAATTCCTATAGGATTTTCTTTAGAATTTCTATACAAATTATATAGTAAGATTTAGACATAAATAACAACAATAAACATATACCAACATGTCCAATACACACAACCCAATAACAATTATGATAGACACATATACTGTAAGTACTAAAATTAAAGAATGAACATTTAGCATAAACTATTCTAATTACTCATACATCTTCAATGAACTATACATATAACTATAGAACTCTATAGGATTTTTATAGAAATTAACATATCAGAACAGAATCAGGCTTTTCGCTCCTCTGTGCAATACAAATTAACACAGCACACGGCTACATGTGCATGGTCTGTTTGAATTGGACTGATTGTTTCATATTTGCATCGGTGTGACTAAAAGTTATAAAGGGAGAGTCTGACGTTTTTATACACCATTCAGGTTTTAATATATGTTTGTTATATACACAAGTGTGCATGCCTTGCTTGTAGTAAGTGTAATTTTACTTGTTGATTACCTTCAATAACAATGGAACATTCTCACAATAAGGCAGTTAGCAATGAGGTGCCAGCTTCTCAATAGAATTATAATTATATTCTTCTTGCACACTTTTTGATATGTAATTCATATCGACTGCATCTTGCATTTGTTGTACAATTCAAACAAAGCTTTACAAATAAAATATTTAACAATTCATGTATATTTTGAGGTACAACGTATATGCGTCGGTGTTGGTTTTGTAAACAAGTGACAGTATCAGCTGTGACGTGTATGTAACCAGCTAAAAAATAAGAACAGGTTGTATATGCTATGGTTATTTTGAAGGGTATATTTTATAATCTGCAAAAGTGCCCGGGAATGACCTGAACCAATTACATTGCATTTTATATCACAAAAAAAGGTTTGGTATCATTCTGAAGTATACCTTTTACCACAATTTATTGTACCAACCTGTCAAAAGGCTAAAAAAGTGTATTAGGTCGCAAAATTATAATTTTGAAGAACTTCGCCATCGAAACAGCTAACAATTCACCATTGTCAATTAAACAGTGCCGTATGAATACAACTAATACTCACTCTCAACTTCTTTCGTTCGTGGATACCTGTTGGTCCTCCAACCTGCAAGTTATACCTGAATTATACTGTCTTAACCAAATCAACTCCTAATATGTAAACTGGCTTTATTATTGCATCCGCAACTTCCCTAATAGAATGGATATCACAATATCGCTTTAGCCTAATGCTACTAAGCCTAAGCGCAAGTTGCCCCCAACAGGCAGCCTGTTGTTAGCTGTATACTACTGCCAAGCCAGGCTCGCCTATGGAGGCCAACTGACAACGAGGCTTAAATGCTAAACTAGTGAGTTGTAGCTAGGCGTAGGGAAATTGCTAATGCAAGGCGGAAACACAGGGTATCGGAGTAGGCGGTTAGATAACTTAATGTACTGCACAACCTACTTAAATATAAATACCGAACCCTTACGGTGCATCGAAAAGGTGCTTCCGAAGCTAGGAGGTAAGCAAACTATACGAAGTACTAGGGAGTAATTAATGACCTATGCTAGTAAGTAGTATTACGACCGCTACACTAAACGTGGAGCCTAATGTTATTGTCAATAAACAGACAATAAATAACAGTGCTCTGGTCTAAGGAATATCTGATTCCATAAATGTAACTAGCATAATATAATAATAAATATACGGCAAACCAACACTCTAATTAAGCCACGCGCGCATATTAACGTCTGCCTAGATAGCAGGAAGCACGGTGCACATAAATACCAGCACATGTATAAAGTATGGTATATTAATAGGTCTTGACTTGCCGCAGGTCGGATGCTAAAAGAGAGAGATCAGTGTTAAGAATTCGCACACATGAACTTCTATGACAAACGCCACTGCGCATGTCAAGTATTCGCATAGTAATGCTAATGACGGACTGTACCACTGTCCGTAGGGGAGAAGGTTAAAACTGGTCACTACACATCTATGTCATATGGCGATGATTCATCTAGCAATATTACGTGGTCCATCTCCATCATGTGAGCTTCATCTATGTCATATGGCGATGATTCATCTAGCAATATTACGTGGTCCATCTCCATCATGTGAGCTTCATGTCATATGGCTGTGAATCAGCTCGCAATATCTGCTTCATCTCCATGATTGGAGTTTCCTCTAAATCACATGGCTTTGAATCTTTGCAATGTTACATGTTTCATCTCTGTCCCATGGCTTTGCATCAGCTCACAATAGTATGATCTCCGTCTCAACATATGCAAGCTTCATCGTTGTCCAATGTCTTTAAATCAGTTCAATATTGTGTGCTACATTTCCATCATGCAAGCTTCACTTCCATGTGAGCTTCATCTATTCTTTGATCCATCTTTCAATATCATGTGCTTGATCTCCATCATGCCAATTTCATGAGGGGAATTGAAGCCAAGCTAAAAATAATCACACCTTTCCTGTGATTTGTTTACTATGCTTTGTTTACATTATACATATGTACACACAAGGTGTGACTACCCTGAACATCCTGCTCTGCTATAATGACTAAGCAGTATTACTAACGTTCAAGCCTGGGAGCTTATATCACCATGTGAAACACCTCGCAATATTACGGGCTTCATGTCCATTATGTGAGCTTCATCTATATACATCCCATGGATTTGACTCATGGTGTAAGGTTACGTGCTATAATCAAATACAAAAATATAAAATAATAAAGATACATTTTGTTCTGTGATATCTCTTTATCTATGTGAATTTATTATTATTAGATTGTTTATGTTATAAACGATACCGTAGTGTCTGCATCATTCTTGTATTGTTGACACAAAATATGGATTATGATATTTAAGCTAGGGATGCATTTAACCGTAATTAGTCATATTGAGTACAATACAGTAGAGCAATGTGCATTATAGTCAAGTGTATACACAGTGCAAGTAATGTTTATATTATAATGCTGCAGTAGTGTCTGCATCATGCGTGCATTGTTGACACAAAATCTGGATTATGTATTTCATTGGTAAGGTATTTCATATTTAGGATATCCAAGCTAAGGATGCATTACTATAATTATTAGTCTAGTTGCCAGATTTGTTTTCAATTGTTAACTTAAAAAATACCTAGGCCAAGCTTCGGTCATGGCTCTAGCTTCACCGATATGTTAGGCTAGGCCTGTCCTTTCTATACGCAAGACTAGCTACCTTGTTAGTTACTAATCCACCACCCATTACAAAAGTGGTGGACTCTGGGTGTGTAAAAAAGCACTGCAAACATACTCCTTTCCTAAGCACTTCAGCAATGAAAGAACACAGCATCAAGCAGCTACACAATGTATGGAAGCATGCTTTGTTTACATAGTGTTTTTAGATTATTTTTCCCTTGGGCATGTACTGCGTAATGACTAGTATATTTCTTTTATATGTAAAGTAGAGTATCTCCATTTTTGGGCAATTCCATGGTAACGAAAGGATGTTTTGAGTCATTGTACAAAATTTGTATGGAGTGTTTGAAGTTTAGCGGGTTTTGGATACTTGCGGACCTCTGCATGGCCAGGATTTTGGCTCTGCTGAGTACCCACAAACCTGAGTATCTCTCTTCCAATTTTTGTTGCCTCAGGCCTATAGGCGTGGTCCGTTGGTGCACTTTTAGCGAGAGTAACCTAGGCTCATAGCCTAACACACTAAGCAATGGAAGGATGATTAAAATTGACACAGATTTCTACCTAAACATATTTTTTGTGAAAACTGTTAATTTAATGACTGAAATGTACAATGCAATGTGAAATCCAACAATGTATTGACCTATCAATAGCTATTATTTTCAAGAAATTGTTGGACCTCCATTTACAAAAAATGTCGAAAGGTTTTTGGGGTCAATATATATATATATCACGTACCCCCAAACTCTCTGCTGAAAATCTTAGACCCCATTTACAAATTCCTGGATTGTCCCTTGTTTTATGATTCTTTGTCTTCACAAAGTGGGGGAGGAAGGAGTGGTGAAAATGACAGACCTACTCTTGCAAAAATTGACCCCATGCATGACTGCTATGCTGGCATATTTAATTTTTTCAAATTTATGAATGAAGCCAAAACAGCATTTACCATTGCATGGTACAAGGTTACTCAGGGCCAGCACATCTAATTTTCACTGGTGGGGAGAGGAAAGATAAGGACCTATGAGAGTACCTTGCGGGCAGAGGGAATAACCACAGGTTGAGGTCACCCAGGGTCTCTGACAAGGCCCAGTAGGGAGGGAGGCACAAAACTTTTGTAATGGAAGTTCGGGGCACTATCATTTACACAACAAAACCACAGTGCATGTCTTACTTGTTACAATATGCAAATGTGTAAGAATTGTTTGCAGCTTGCAAAGAACATAGCTTACTGCTCAGCTATATAAGGAAATAAACACAGAAAATGGAAGCATGTGAAATGTTCACTTATATTTACCACCTCCTTCCTTCCTGATGGCACTAATGAGATATGGTTGAGTGAACAGCTAATGACGTTGGACCGTGTGTACCGCAGCTGCGAATTTTGAAGTGGCCCCTAAGCATCTTGTACACACAAAACTCATTACTATTGTAGTCATCATCAATCATTATTATCAGGAAGCGGTCGTCCTCTTCATCACTATTATTATTCATTCTATTTGTCTGGTATTACAAGATGTCCTACTCATAAAACATATCAATTGGGTGATTCAGAGTGGTTTAGCTTTTCGCTGACTTTTGTAATATTGCTCAATTGATTGTTGATCATCTTTTTAAGTACACATTTTCTGTGAGCATCTGGTACACACAAAACTCATTATTGTAGTCATCATCAATCATTATTATCAGGAAACTGTCGTCCTCTTCATCACTATTATTATTATTATTATTATTCATTCTATTTGTCTGGTATTACAAGATGTCATACTCACAAAACATATTGGAGAACACATTTTGCCTGCAGTAGCATCTTAAAAAAACTCATGTAGGGTAAATTTTACACGATTAATGCCACGCAAACATTAAAATGATATTCCAGGCCAAAATTTATTGCTGACATATAAAATATGAACTTTCTTTAATATAAACCTAACCACTGATATTGACAGTTGAAGTTGACACATTTCCAAGCAAAAAGTAAAACTTAATTGAAGCAAACAGCTGGGATGTCATTGTTGCACACTGACAAAAAAATACTTTGGTTTTGCTTTATTTTCAATGAATTGTTTTTGGATCGTGTTTTAGTTTTGACTAAAAGGCTTTGTTGAGTTTACAAAAGCTTTTTTTCCCGGATTTTGACTTTTTCGATCGAAATCCTGCGGAGTACTGTGTATCCTGGATTTTCTGAAGACTCTCGGGCCAGGATTTCTGCTCTTTTGAGCTCCAAAACTTGAGTATCTTCTTTTTAAAGTTGGCTAGGCATGTTCACTAACAAATATTTTTAGGTCATATTAATAGCCTCATACACACTAGGCCTATTAGACTTTTCTATACAGGGTTTCTGTTAGAAGGTTTTCCCATGTTTTTAAGTGTGTTTATCTGTACCTTTTGGGTTTTTCCCCTAGTGTCTTACCGTGATCTGCTTGCCTTCCCTCGGGCTACCTTCTAGTAGAATTTAGACAGTTCTCCAAGTAGGCTTGCGGTTCTAGTACTACCAGTTTTTACTCTCCCCCTATTTCGTGCGGCACCTATTTTTTACATTTAGGCTAGCTTAGATGCACGAAGTAGGGACCACCTTCCTACTAGTTTCCTTAGTTATATTCTACAAGTCATAGTAGTAGTGGTGTTGTAGCCTGTATTATCATTAGGACCTAACTCGTGCACCCCCCTCGGTGCGGTACGGGGTGGGACCCACACATAGTTCCCCGCGTGTCACTCGTGTTCTAGAGCGGCACCCTGTGAGTCTTACCTAGGCTTTGTAGTTGCGCAATGGCTGTGCATTGCATGCTCTAACGCGGAGGATCTCAGAGGGGGGGGGGGGGGGGTTTGACTCTGCGACATATTCCACCTGCCCATGGAAGTACTCAACTCGAGGCCATGTCCATAATGGGGAGGGCATAATACGAGAGCAGCCCACTGTTTTATGAAGGGGTATCTGCCTACCTGGTAGAACCCGAAGGTGCCCTTTCCACACATTCATGCCCTTACGGTTCCAAACGAACAAACTCAAGGGCGCAATGTAGCCTTACAGGTGTGCACACGCCGTGGTTCCATTAGGGAAATCATGCGGAGCACCGTAGTGTAGTGGCACAGCAGCATGACGACCAAACTCGGGTCAGGTCCCTCGAGGACCAGCAATGCTTGTCTCATCCGATCGGGGGCCTTCCCGTAGCGAGCTCGGACACACCTACAAGGTCCCCCGCTAGGGGCGGCGGAGAGCGTGTTAATCCATGCACTTCCTGTCCGCCGTCGGAAGCTTCCGTGGCGAGCTCAGTGGAAGGGATCCCGTTCGTGGGTTCCCTAGAACAAGACCCTCATTGGGTTGACAGGCTAGTGGCCTTGTTGCCTTGTTGACAGGCTTGTGTCCTTGGTAAGAAGTCAGGAAGCAAGCAGCAGCTCTGTTTCACGCTCCTCCCGCCCAAGTTAACACACCCACCGACTCTCTCACCACTGCGCCCGACACCCGCAGGTCCTCCCATTCCCTCCCAAGCTAGGCACGGAAGACCTTATGGACCCATCCGACGCATACGAGGAGGAAGACGAATAATTCCTTGAGGAGGATTTCTCGGAGGACGCCAAACCCTCCCCTGTCCGAGCCAGAGGCCTTCCCGCGAGGGACAACCATGATCCAGAACCTCGTGGACCGTGTCGCGGGAATTCTCATTTCCAGGCTCGGTTACGAGGTTCCCCAGGACAAGCCCCTTCAACACCCAGGTTCACGTGGAATGCGCCTCTATGATCCAGGTACTCGCTGCCGGGAGGGATTGGACAGCTCTCGGCCCTCTAAGCGTCTAAGTGCCACTCGGGAAAGAAAGCCCCATGGGGCCGCCCTTCGCGTGGTGGTTCGTCAGACGAACAGAGAAAGACAGGGGAGGCGAAGCGACGGGGAGGAAGTGGAGCGACCAGGGGTACATCGCAGGTGGCTCCGTCGTTTCCCATTCCGCCTATATGGGTGCCCGCCCCACCGTCGTTCGAAGGTGGTGGAGAATGAGGACTTTCGCAGGACCTTTGTAAGCCCTCTGCCCGGACATCTGGGTAATGCGGGTGGTGACCGACGGGTACTCGCTAGAGTTCACATCCCCGCCCCCGCCATAGGGGGAGGAAAGGCAACCCATTTTTCGCAGAGCCCCGGTCAGAGGGAAGCTCTAGAGCTAGAGCGGTCTCTGCTCCTCCAGAACGGCGCGGTAAGAAGGACGACTCAGGCCAAGGACCATGTGTTCCTGTCATCCTTCTTTCTTCCCCCCAAGAAAGGGGCAGCTGGAGACCCATCCTCAACCTGAAGCCCTTAAACGCCTTCATGCGGCCGAGAACGTTCCATGTGTAGATTCATCCCGTCATCAAGTCATCCCTGGTGCAAAGGTTGTGGGCGACCACGATCGTCTTCAGGGATGCGTACCTTCATATCCCTATCGCGCTGAGCGACCAGCGCTTCCTCGACCTCCTTTACGAGAAGGAGACGTTCTTGTTCACGTTGCTCCGAGGAGTTGTGATATTCAACTATATAGACGACTGGCTAGTCCTGGGGGACTCCAAAAAAAAAAACCAGTGATCACTCTGCTCCAGTCCTTGGGATTTGTGATTAACTGGGAGAAGTCGCAGCTCACCCCGCGCAGTCGCTGGTCTTCTTGGGCGCGCGACTAGAGTTCATGCGAAGCCCCTCACATCCTCCGAAGAGCGCATCTCCGACTTCGTCTCGGAGGTCAGCGCCCTGCAGTCGCGGTCCCCCGTTCCAGCTCGACACTGGCAACGAGTTCTGGGGCTAATGGCAAGCCTAGTCGACGTCGTCCCGATTTGCCGCTTGCGCATGCGCCCCTCCAGTTTTACCTGCCGACCCACTTCAGGACACACACCAGGGATCTTCATGTGTTCGGCCCCTGGTCCGAGTCCCACGGTTTAACGGTACCATACTGCAATTAAGATGTTGACCAAGATAAGTATAGATAGACGATGTAAATTCCCCAAAACTTATTGGTTTGGGTGTCTATGAGCTTCTATGCTTATGGGCAACATTCCCGCCACACACCCCACTCGGTGGGAAGCGCGCATCCGTGACTTGCATTCCACGTTCCTTCGGGAGATGGGCACGGGCTATCTATCTTGAGAGCTTCGCAAGAGCGGGCCTACACCTCTTGCCGCCTTAGTGGGTACGCCCTCAAAGACTCTCGTTACGTTCTCAGAAGAGCCTTACGCCAGAGAGTCCTCTTCTAGCTACTGTAGGGCATGGATGCCCGTTCTTCGGCCAGGAGACATTAGCAATACAGTAAGTATTCTATGAGTATTCTAGGAGTCGGCGCTGTTGCGCTCGCGACTCCTTATCGGGATCTGAAAGAGCTATGACTGCGCATGTGCCATCGTGTTCGGTGACATTTGCATGTGGGGAAGCCGAAATAGCTTATAACTTACACTTCACGTCGGTCGGCTGGCACCGTAATTAACAATGTTAGTTCAGTTTTTTTAATTGTTTTACCAATTTCGGATTAAAAAACAGTGGATTGCTCCTGAATGAAAAACCGACCTTACTTTAGCCGGGACCTAGGACCCGGGACCTTCCAGTTGCCAAGTTTCACTGTTTGTAATGCCATCGCCTTTATCCACTCGAGCATAGTGCTGGTAATATATATATTATATTCTCTCACCCGTTATCGACGAGTGAGAGAATATAACAGCCCGTCTGGAATAATATGTGCTATACTCACAGGCCCGTAGCCAAGGGGGATGACCTCGGGTAGCTAATGGGATGACCCAGTGTGCCTCTGTCCGGAAAATGGCTGACCGTTCTAGAACGTTTTGGAAACAAAATTATGGAAGTTCTAAACATATGAAGCATAGCAACTTCAAGTGTCTGTACACAATGTTATCTTGGTTTCCTTTAACGCTTGTTTAACATCAATTATATTTCTGAATTCATGGCAAATCAGCGCACGTAATTGAT
>WXZC020000387.1:0-12462 GCA_011317855.2 Paelopatides confundens
GTTTGATCTTATCCGGTTTCCCACTCCAAATAAAATTAAACATTAGCTTTTCTAAATTCTTAATAAATCGATCGGGGTGATCCGGCAAGGTCTGCAACAGGAAAACGAGTTGTGAAATTTCAAAAAATAGGAGTCATATCTCGTTGCGACAAAATCTTACGTAAGCGTTTTAACCTCGACAGTTTGGTAGTATAGTTTAGACTAAAGAGATCAGCATCAGTACTTTATATAGCTTTGGCATACTAACGTAGGGCATATGGTATTAATAAAGCAACAAGATATTTTTGAACAGCCGTACAACTGTTGCTGTCAAGCTTTAAATTTTTTAAACCTCGTTAAGTAACTAACTCCTCCTAATATATGTATGTAGATTAAAGAATACCTGAAACGCGATAATCTTAATATATTTTCAGGATTTCTACTGACGTTCGAAAACTAACGTGCATTAGAATCACCGTAACATACTGTCCAAACTATTTCCACTTATGTTCTCAAGTTGTAGTCGATGGTCTCGATTTTTGTTCTTGCGTGCATCATATTACACGCATCAATCATTGTTCATTTCATATATTTTCGTGATATTGTTTATTTGTGTATCGAATCCAGGTAGCAAGATAATTGTTACGTATTTTCAGGATTCCTCTGTCGTATGAAATGCAAATGCACATCAGGGTCAAGACAATATTCACGGAACATTTTCTCGCACTATTACTCAATCATGATTACCCTTTTTCAAATTGTGCCGCGATCGTATTAGCCATAGATGAAAGCCTCTGTAGCCACCATAGAAGTTTGATATAAAATTATATGACGTGATTGTAGTGCTATATTAATATTGGGTAATATTGTTACATGAGTTTAACATATGCCACATATAGATGTTTTAATGTACATATATCATTATTTTAGGTTTAGCAAATGCAACCAGTGTAATGATTTCGGCAGTTAACTCAGAAGACTAGTATTATTCCATTCAATTAATTACGTCGGTCGGCATATTGGTGCAGTTTGTAGTATTCAGTTGGCCATATAATAATATATGTTGAGTCCATCATGCGATTGTTGGGAGCCAAGGTTTGATCGCGGCATCGGTACATATCGCTTACATATCGGCTAACTGTATTATTTTCACACTAATCTTAACAAAGGCTTAGTCATGATAGGTGAGGTGTAGTTTGCATACATAAACATGCACGGAAAATTGAATAGGACATATTCCTAGTCATTGGATATGCATGATCGGAACACAGCATAGACAAAGGTCTATTCCTATTTATCTCTGGTATAATTCTGGGGTCGGTAAGTGCTGTTAAAACTAGTAATACCATCGGGGACACATTAGCTGTCGTTCGATCTCCAACATAATTTACTAAATGTCAACTTGCATTATTTATGTTCGATTGATATATAACCTATTATTAAGTTGATATCATGACGTTAAGCTTTGTTAAATGAGTATGCATACTTACAAATACTCGAGGTTAGTGAGATTGGAAAACAGCTGCACCGGAAGAGAAGTCAAATAGTTTTGGGACATATCTCTGGACAGGAAACAAGTGGTATATGAAAATATGAACATCAATTATCCCAAGGAGATTTCTTCATATACGGCATATGTCATATGCAGTCCTCACCCAAGTCTGGCATATTTAACATACCTGTAGATTTCGCTTAATAACAGAAATAGCTAAATTAAATTGTTTGATTATAAATACCTTTTAAGGAAAGTGCTGCTCATTGAAATATTTACTTTTGTCTGCTATATATAATCAGTTACTTTGTGTATATAGCTTATTTTCATTAACCGCATGTTTCTTACATGACTCGAACTTCATTACCAGTGAAATTGTCAGCAAGGAAGGGGATACCAGTGCCCCAACCCCACGGATATTTTCAGAGATACAATGAGGGCTGCCGACAAATAGTTGAGCCAAAAAATATGAAAGTAAAATATTTACGAAACACATGTAGTCTAAAAGTAGTATATATTTGGTTTTAATTTAATAGCAATGTTATTGGGAGATAAGGTGTTTGATAATAATTATAAAATCCCAAACACTGGATTTACGCACTGACAGATCGCTTCCAATCACATTTTTATAATAACGTACTTTACTCCAAAAGGGCAGCGAAAAATACTAAGCAAATACAAACCGTGATCCACAAATTTGTTTACAAATATTACTGTTGGGTTCACAAACAATTTAAAATATTGCTCAAACGTATCAGTCATTTCCTGTTTTGACGTCTCAATCATTACCTTTCATAAGATTGCTGGTCCAGTAACATCGCTGTCTGTCCACCATCCATGCTTCACGCATGAAACCCACTGAGGGCCTGTTAGCGGTTCCATGGACTCCACACTCAGCAGCTGCACATATGCCGTATAATTTTTGTCTTTCTTCAGTTTTAATAGAGATGCTGGTATGTGTTAAATTAATCATTGATACATATATGGGAGCTTCGCCCCATGATGGCGGGATTTATCATTGGACCCATATGACGGACAGCTTCGTACAAATGCTCGCGATGTTGCCCGCGGCGTCATTGTTTACCAAGACATATGATCATCCTCCTCGTCACTTTAAACGTCGCTTTGCCGTTCCTATTCCCACTTATTACTGTATATTGTGTATGTTTCTGTTTTACACACGTGTGGGGCGTTTAAGTACTAGTATACTACAGAACTGACATTTAGCAAAACAAACGTTTCTCCTTCTTAGATATATTCTGTTTTTATCAAGATTAAACATATAGTAGGAGTGATATATGGGTGATATAACACAGTAATGCATGATCAGAAAACACTTAGTTGACAGTTGATTATTATTTCGGAGATAATTATGAAGCTTTGGTCGAGTGGAAACGTTACGTCGGTATATGCTACAGATATATAACGTGTTACGCCGAACCATTACTTGCTAAGTACATACGGGATGTGATCGTGTGTGTTATTTACTAATTTTCTACAATTGCTATAGCGTAAGCAAATATCAAGGCCTACACATGATGTCACGAGAGTTCAGTGCATGTGTTAATTATACCTAAATCATATGAACCTTATGGTGGGGACAGCAAGATGGATCCCCCTCTCACACGAGGCTGGCTATGTACTTGAACGTTATTTAGTGAGTATGTACACACGATATTATATGACACACGATGTTTCTATGCTTACAATACACTAGCAAATATTAGTAAAGTATCAAGTGAGATTTCCCAATATTGAAATGACATTGGAAATACTTTTTTAGAAAGTTACAACTTTTTGATTTACAATTCTAACTATGTATATAAATCATCCACTTATTGACTAACAAGTTAACTCCATTATTCAGAGACTCAGAAACTCACAATATTTTCGTTTGCGGAGGAAAATTCCAAGGCGGTTGATGGAGGTACAGTGATGAACAATCGACTACCAAGTAGCTAGCTTGCTCATCTTTAATATAGCATATGCAAATTCCTTCCTCCCCACATGCATCTGATAGAGGATATTTGATAATGTAAAAGTTGACATTGATATTATGCTATTCTGTTAAAATTAATCAACATCATCAGATAGGTCTTATGAATAAATATGGAAAGTCTGTATACCGTGATGAAATCATTTCACTTTTTAAAACATTTACAAGCGATATATCCTTATAACAAACGGAATCGCATAGAAAAGAATAAACCGAAATTAAATAAGGGAAACACCCTTCGTACAATAGTAGTTATGGTAACCCAAACTTCCCACATTTTGTCCACGAATCATAATATATGTTCGTAAAAGTATAGTATATTAAAACAGGGACAAGGAAAATCTGACAGAGAGTTAATCATTAGTTTCAGCAATTTGTATTTTCATTTGTTTTTATTGTTGACTGAGAACTATAATATTTGTTTCGTTACTCTTTTTTGATAGACATTGATGGGTTCGGTGAAATCAAGTATTTGGTTATCTTTCTCATATGATTGTTGTTGATGTCTATTGTCTGATAAGTTTTCTTATTTTAAACGTTTTAATTATCAATCAATATAATGCGCGTTCAATCGAAAAACGCATATTACACATGGGAACTGAACACACTTATTGAAGTCATTTACATAACCAATTACGAGTAAAACACTTTTTAAAATCTCCGTAAAGTAACTTTAAAATGTGTCCTACCTTGGCTGATTTCGGATATGGCTACATGTACACCAGAAAGAAGGAATACGAATACTACTATATTCAGTCCAGGTCTGAACATTGCCATTTCATATCTGCAGGAAAAAGCACCGCATTATACAAACTGTATAAATGTATGTTATCTCGTAGATATTCTTCCAGGATTGATGTCCCTTTAATAAGGTGTCTTTCTAAACCAGGAATGATGCTACTTACACCAACGTAACTTAAACTAATATACATGTGTTGCTTATAGTTACTCAATTAAACCATATTAAATCAGATAACAACAATATTTGTTCCAGGATAAAGAAATGTTAACATTGATTCATTGATTCATGATATCGATAATCTACCAAGGAGGCAATTCCAGTCGATGGTTTCTAGCAGTTCGAATGCAATTTCCAACCGGTCTTTAATGGTCGTAAATGGTCTTGAATGGTCTCTAGCAGTTCGAATGGAATTTCCAACTGGTCTGAAATGGTTGTAAATGGAATTGAGGGTCTGAATGAATTTCATGAATATAAGTAAATGGTTTTAAATGGAAATTAAATGGTCTTGAATGGAAGGAATGTTCGTAAATGTAAGTGAAATGAAAATTAATGGTTTCGAATGGATTTACATTTCCCGCCCATCTGAAAATTCCAACTGAGCCCGGTTGGATTTTCCAACTGGACATAATGACACTAATTGGACTCAATGGATTTCAATGGGACTTTCAATAGGAAACGAGTGGCACTTTTCAATATGATTGTTCACTTCAAATGGGCATGAATACGGATATTTCAATGATACTCTTCGCTTCAATTTTTATTTTTTATGAGACTTTTTGCTTCGACTAGACTGATAACTCGAACTGGAAATTTATACAATTTGTCAATGGTACTGTTTAACTGGACATTAACGCGACTTTTTAATAGGATTGTCTTCTTCAACTGGACTTTTAACTGGACGGAACATGTATATAACTGTTTGCTTAAACTGGAAATGTACGGGGCGAGATGGGACATCACCCCATATTGTGAGTGAGGGATATAGCATATGATTCCCCAAATATATTACCAAAATCGAAGGATACCGACCCCGTCTAAAAGTTAGTCTGACCTAGAAAGTTCAATATTGGGGTAATTTGACACCATTTTGCAGATAGGTGACACTAAAGTTGAAATTATAACCACTTCACCAGTATCCGTTTTAGCCATGGACCATAATCTGAACAAACGTTTACCTTAATGTTATAGTTTCCGCCCACATACCACTCTTGGAAACCAAATCTCGCTTCTGTGCTGGTTTGTCAGAAAAAGAATTGATATTGTCATGTTACAGGTTATGAGGTATTGTTGGGAAATGTGTGCCCTTCTGTTGGGAAAATCATATTTTTCTTGGATAAATGTATGGGACATCCCCTCCCATCCCCCACGTCGACTGATTTATTGACTCCCTTAATTACACCAACCCCCACCTGCCGTAGGGCATACCATTTTCGGTCAATTTGTGGCCCTGTTAAATGGGCTTATTTCCGTGACAAATCCCTCCCCCTCTTAGTACAACAATTGTGTTGTGTTCTTAATTGGTAACAAAGGGAGGGACACCCCTTCCACTGGACCACTACCGGTCGGTGAAATACGCTTCGCGAATTTCCACTTTGGAATCACCGCCCCCAATGTTAACAATAAATCTTCGCAATTGACTCTGCCTAAAATATTTAACACTTGTCAAAAGCTTTGTCGTATGCACCTATGTTTCATTAACCATGCGGTTTGAATCCGATTATGAATCCGTTGATAGCTTTGGGATGGTATATTTAGTGTTTTTCAATTTATTGCAGCTAGGTCAGTGTCAGTTTTAGCGATGAAGGTAGACTCCAGTGTCGGCATTTTGGTTATAAATTAGCAAATGAAGTTGTTAAATGTTATCCCATGTAATTTGCGACGATATGTGGCTCTTCTTGGAGGCTACATGTATGCCTCAGTGGTTCGTCTCTGACGTGAGGCCATTGTTTCAACAACGATGCCGATCTAACCTGTATAGGTCTATGCTATATTTTAACTGTGGTAGTATGACTGTGTGAAAAGATTGCAAACCATAGAGTGCAGCCTGTATGTGATATCAATTATACGCGCCATAAACGGGCAGTTACTCGAGTAAAATATATTGTCAATATAATTTAAACGCCCGTTTTCCGGCGTAATTAGATGCATTTAATTTGCGGTCGTGCAATGGACAAATTCATAATTTTGCCCATATGTTACGTTATTTGCTTTACTTTACTTGAGTGGGTAAAGTGTATGTCGTGGTTAGGCAGTGTATTGGTAAACGTTTTATGAGTTTAAGCTAAGGAGTTTTTCACTTAGTACAAGAGTGATTCTTCATTTTTGTTTTGAGAAATGTACATACAGTACATATACGGAGTAACTTCAGAATACCTCGCAACTATATAAGCTAAGCTCTACCCGTAGCGAGCTACGCAGTCACTGAGCATTTTGAGAACTACACATCGCACTGTACAATTACCGATTGGTATGCTGTATTTATGAGAAAAAAAGTCACATCGATCCCATTCTTTTGTGGCTACGCTGGTACAGTGGTATTTTATGAACAAAGTTAAGTCCGAATGGAGTTTCTTTTGTGGCTATGCTGACCCCGTTGTCGCGATACGGGCAGTAGAATATGCACGAGTACACTACTGTATATTGTTCAGTGCAACAACGTATCCGTTTATGAGGTGGAGCTTATAATATAATTGCCGAGTATCATGAAGATGTGCCACATATACTGTACATATCAATTATGATATTGTATTGACATACATGTGTAATGTACTTTCATATTTTAGATCAAGTCCCATCTGTCGACAAGTAAAATTTGGTCTTTCCGATATAATCAATTTAAAATATATTCACATACATATACCCCTTCCTTCCTGTTAAACAAGGGATCTCCCGATACAGTAACTTAATAATACCTATGCCGTTATTTTCTGGTAAAGTTGCAGTGCGATATATACCCCTTAGTGGACGGGAAGAATGGGGTAGACCTATATGCACGTCTTCAGAATACCCTACAAATATAACTACCTTTTACAGTATCCGGCTACATTACGCATGAACAATATAGTGTATAATAATGTATTATATTATTGTATACATTGTTCACCACGATCGACCCTGAATTATCGTCTACATTTCTCTAATACAGACACGTGTGATTTGTATTCTCAAACTATTCAAATTTACTGCACAGCCGGCGACAAAATAGAGTCTAAAGTTGGGGGGTATTCTGAAGTTGTACCACATATACCGTATATTGTGTTGACATGGTTATTATGAGAGAGATTTTTTATCAAGTCCCATCTGTCGCAGGGTATGAAATCGGCCTTTCTGATACACTAATTTAATATGTGTTCACATAATTCATTCACTAATGTTAAATTAGGGACCTTCCTGATACAAGAATTGAACTTAACTATACCGTTAATGTCGGGTAAAGTTGCAGTTCAACACAATCCCCTTATTTGGTGGTACTTACTGGAGTATTCCTGTGAAATATTTTGGAGTGACATTTAAATCATATTTGTATAGTAGCCTTTGCAAAACTATATAATTTTACAAGGTAACATTTATATTACAGTTCTGTATTATAATTTCAACGCTTTTGCATTGTGATGATATAATGTCAACATGATATATTAAAGGAGCTACTTACGTACGTTAATGTTTGCACTAGAATGTTAAATTATTTTCGGGGATTTTAATATTTGGATGGGGAGTTTTAAAATTTACGTTTGGGGGGTGGGTCTGTGTACTTACATTATATGGTATTATCAGTTTGATTAGAACCAGTTACCTCTTGCAATTTGGACCATTTAGCTTCTTCCATCTTTAAGGATTGTGTTAATGAACTACTTCCTGTTTTAATAAAATTATAAATTTGTCTTTAACTACTGAGTATTTTCCTGATCATCTGCTTTGCCTCTCATAAAAAAGTCAAGCCTAGATCCAAAGATATTGTCACACTATCGCCCCATTTCAAACCTTAGATATATTTCAAAGTTAATAGATATATTTGTTGTCCTCAAATATAGCCTACATAAATTGTAATAATCTTCATGCGAAAAGGCAATCTGCTTATCGTCCGTTCCAGTACTGAAACTGCTCTTCTTTGTGTAGAATGTCTTCATTGCCCTTGACAATCATAAAGATGTAATGTGAATTGGTGTTGCTAGATTTCTTCTACGATCCAGATTGGATAGACTACAATCGAAACATCCCATGTTATCAGAAATATTGGCATTTTGATGAAATTTAGTTGATCTGGTTTGAAAAGCTGCTCTTTGCGCCATTATGAAAAATGGCACAATCCAGCAAAGGTCACTACTACCCATATGGTTCACGCTTTCGTTACTTCCATGCTTGACTATTGCAGCTCCCTAATGTATGATCTCCCTGATAAAAAAATCTCGAAACTTCAGCGTGTTCAAAATACAGCTGCTCGTCTAATTGTTTGTGTTTCTCATTCGCATCATATTTATCTTGTTCTTTGGGACCTTCGTTTGCTTCATATTAAGTTACGTACTACTTACAAACTTCTCCTTTTGAAATCCAAAGCTTACCATGGACAGTATCCAGCTTATATATCTGAACTTATTCAATGTTATGTTCCTTCGCGTACTTTGAGATCTTCTAATCAGCGTCTTCTTTCATCCCCCCCAATGGCGTTTTACAAAATGATATGGTCAAAATCACTTCCCTATGCTAGCCCTACACTTTGGAAGAATCTCCCACTGCACATCCGTCAGGACGGAAGCGTTAACATTTTGAAATTGTTATTAAAGACTCATCTGTTCCAAATCGCTTATTCATAATCTTTTCTTTTATTTGTCAAGCGCGTAGAGACTTTTGTAATTTACGATATATAAATTCATATTATTATTATTGTTATTCGTAAGTGGGACCATTCGAGACGATTCAGCACCATTTGAGTAGCCAAATTCCAGCGTTCTGAAAACCATACGAGACCATTGAGACCATTTGTGAATGGAATGTCCTCATGTGTACTATAGCGTTATACTCATGCGCAACGCACCTCTTTGTATAACTTAACATAAACGTAATGTAGTGTTCTTTCCATATATATCACCATAACCACTAATGTAATTCTTACACGTTCATGGTTTCATATTTATTTAAGATATAACGACTATGTTGAACAAAGCAGGAAATAAGTTCTAATTGTGATGGATATCAAGTCAATTAATCAAATGATATATGATAGTATATGCGATCCATCTGTAAACTTGATGAACAGAATAGGAAATAACACATTTAAAACAAATGATGGTAATAATCAAGAGAGATATGCTAATGTCATACCATTGTCAACGATTCAGGGTTGCAGTGAAAGGGAGTTTCCTTTACAACTATGAACGTATTCAATTATCAACAAATTTATGTGTTATAATAATTTGTTTATGTTTATTGCCTTTTTAACAGTTTACGTGGCGATAGCAAAGGAGAATATATTGACAGCAAATTGATGAAGGATAACAATCTCATAAAATGAATGCATGATAACTAAATAAGACACATTATCAATAGTCTGTCGTCTAGTAAGAATATTACACATGTGCTTTTGTGTTGCATTGGTCATATGTGATATGTTGTTTACAAAAAAAGTTACAAAACGATAAACTAACATGTAAGTCATATTACTTTGAGTTGCAAATATCACCATCTTTTACCGCGGACTTAGTATAGTATATAATAATCATAGTCATGCATACGCATCTGCATATGTATATGCGCATACAATAATTATCACGCTATAAGTTCAATGTGCAAAATGTGTACAAATAATTATCAATTGGAACTTTATTAGCTTTGATCCTTGGTGTAATTATTATACTTAATACTAAATGTGTCACTGTTTATTTGTGCGTTCATTTTACTTCACGGCATTCACACACGTGGGTAATACTTAAATGATACAATCGGTCACATACAGTATCCCATGTGCGTACACCGGCATGTTTATAATTAATCAGCTTCGTGGTTTAGGAGACGCTAGTAAACCATTTTGCATGACTACTAGATCAATTATAACGTTTCTCTATAGTGCTTCGGTTTAATGATGATATTCATTATTTTATTTATTTTCTGTGATAGGTTAGTGTTTACAATGTGGTTACTAAAATACTAAAGTTTTAACATTATGCCTGATATTGTATTGTTTTCAGTATCTTAATACCATTACTTTTACTTTGAAAATACTGTATGCAACCCCTCCCATGACTTTCAAACTTCTTTTCCATGCAAACTAAACTGATAGGCTTTTTGGAGGGGACGTGGAGTTATTTTAAACAACCACATCTAACTGTAATAATTGGTACCGGAATGGGTGGGACAAGTTGGTTTGATCGATCATAGTTTATTTCTTAAGCTTCCTTATCATCGAATACTGCATAGAACGATCAAATGTCAATTAAACATTTAAATGTCAAACGTCGGGAGGTTGCAATTTCCTAACCCCACCATAGACCACATAGACGTAGGACCGAGAGCATGGGGAGATGTGGGAACCTTTAGCTACCCCAGTTGGAAATGTGTTTCAGCCCCAACACTTTTCCCTCGTAATGGATTCACAATGGGAGTCATTAACCTAAACAGTGATCATTCTGGAACATAAATTTACTTTAAAAGTTGTAAAATATAGAATCGGATTGCATCTAATGAACCATAATTATTGAAATTTTCCCAAATCCCTTTATACCCTTCTCACTGAAAGGTGCTCAGGCGCCCCAGATAATATAAGGTAAATATGGTGGTTGCTTTGCTTCTTGGTCTAGATTTACTGTATAACATGAAAACCGATATATTGTTACACATTGTCAAAGTCATCATACTCCAAAACCAGTTTGTCTTTCTATTTTCCTTCTTTTTAACAATATGTTTGAATTCATCATATTACTTGGCAAGTTGTGTCAGTGCCTTGTGAGTTTTGCATCACCGATGATATATATGTCTTCTTTGTCTCTGATAAATTGTTCTTTCGTTGCCGTGGAAATACAAGAGAATCATAATTAAAGCAAATACAATGTACATTATTGATGCGTACTTTGAATACTATTACGGCTCTAAAATGAGATGACGCACGATTATAAACTAATTTGTATTATTTCATTTAATCCCTTTAAATTTGAGTCACAGTGTAAAATTAGTATGTGTATATAAATGAAATACTATACAGGCGAAAGTGTATTTCCTTGTTTACAAGAGTTTACGAGAGAGTAAAATTTCTACTTTAGGTCCCAGGTATTTTGGAATATACCTGGTAAAACTATGCGACCTTGATACAGACATATATAACACGGGAATGCGTACTCATATGGCTAAAACCATGCCAAATCACGTGATTCAACGTTTTATATTGCGAGTGGTATCGCGGTGAACTTTGGGGAAATGCACTATTTAGAGTGGGGTATTTCTCTTGTGACGTATTCCTGTTTGAAGCGTAGTCTGGTGACCATGTTACATGCTACCACACTAAATTATGTACGGAAACATTGGTGTGCAGAGAATGATGGAGGGGCAGGGGCCCAAAGTCAGAAAAGGTCACTGTGGTTGTACGCGCGAGAAAAAAACCTACAGAAAAAGGGCACTTTCCTATAAGAGGCAACATGAGGGCTCAAGCTCCCTTCGAGATATATATGTGCACGTGCATGTGTGGAAATATGAAATACTGAAGTGTACTCGTAGTCATCAAAATGCGTATTGCAGTACTATATAAAACAACTTATTTCCTGTATGAGATTTGACCGGAAATTGAGGGGCACAATTGATATAAGGTTGGCTGTTGAACCACATCACTCAGATCGAAAGTCATTTGAAATCTCATTCAACTGGCATTGTAACAAAAACCAAATCGTGTGGTACAACACGGGCATGCGCACTCGTAGGACTACAACTATGCCAAAGTACGTTGTTCAAAATTATATAAGGCGAGTTGAATCGCAGTGAACCTCGGCTGAAATGTATTATCAAGAGTATGACACTTCTCCTGTGACGTATATATATTTGATGCGTACTATAGTTTCCATGTTAAAGGCAATCACAATATATTTAGTATGGGAATATTAAATAATAAAGTGTTTTCTTCAACGGAAATGGCCATACAATGGTTGGTGACTGTGTTTGCTACGGTTACGCACAACATAAATGATTTCAGAGGTGAAGCATATTATAGGTATAGGTATAGGTATAGTTATTTTACGACGCTTAGCTGCCACACATGTGGGAAAGCCGGAGTGG
>WXZC020000388.1:0-12458 GCA_011317855.2 Paelopatides confundens
TATATATATATATATATATATATATATATATATATATATATATATATATATATATATATATATATATATATATTGGATCAAATGGTATCACACATGCATTCCAGACAAGGATAGTGTATTTCACAATTTATTGCACCTCACTACACCAGCAAATAAGGGAATGTCATACTCTTGAAAAACAGTAACCTCAATTGCTTATGTTAATAAAAGCATATAATCATAATGTTATTGAAAAGTACGACATTTAACGAGGTGTAAATTAAATCATATAGTATGCTAGTAAAAAGAACGCAACATTGTCATCATACTTTTAGTATAATAAATCATATTTTCTGCAACTCTTTTGTTTTAGCAACAAAACCTTAGTTATGGAAATGAAAATCACCATATACATATTTTGGTTAACTGAGTAGATTCGCCAGAATGTGCATAGCAGGCATAGAAGAAATATTGTCAAACACAAATGTCCTTTATTGAACCATCATACCTTCTCCTTTGCAAATAAATTGACAAAGGTATGTAGTACATAAAGATGTATTTTGGAAAACAAACCTTTGGATGGGGCAACAAAATTTGGGTGTAAGAGATTTATTTTCATGAGAAGCTACATTCATATTGCTATATATAAACTTGTTACAATACAATAAATAAGGAAACAACGATTGTGTATAAAGCAATTTCGAGATGTTTAAGGGTTACGACAATGAATTTGTAATTCTATCCCACAGTTGGCAAAGTTTGGTATTTTGTATTAATTTGATTATATGACTTAAATAGAACACTGAGTGCCAGTCATCGTTCTACATCTATTTTCTGTTTTGAAAATGTTCCCTTTTAAAATAATTCAAATGAGTGCAATGTTGCTTTAACGAACATTTGATGATGATGTCGTCTCGTTAGTCTATCCATAACTGCTAGTGATATTCCAATGTTTTAGGTCATAAATCTTTAAAACATGTATGTTTAGATTCATATCAACAATTGCACACTCTATGAGGACTTTCGTCATTTGTGCTTGCAAAATATAATGCATTTTAAACATGTTATATGACATAACAAAATATAATGTTTTCCAATTGATTTGTGTGCTGGTTAGGAGGCGCTGACTTCGCTTGTGTGCTAAAACTAGGTAATCCAGCAAATGTAAGCTGTTAATTGTGGTATTGTGATGTAGCATACATTTATGTTAATCCTATTGAGAAAATCTAAATCTAAAGAACCAACGTTATTGTCGAAGTATCGGGAGTGCTGGGAAACTTCAATATGCCAGTACGGTTCATTGTATTGTTCATCATTACGTTTTGCTACAATATATGATATACTACTGTTGGTATATTCCTAGGTCTAACGTTAGTGATGTTGTACATGCTTGTAATTGCACACCATAATACACTTACAGTTATGTGCGCGCATATCAATGATGTCATATTTACCAACCGTTGTATTTGACTATTTATAAGAGCTATTGATATTGGGATATATATATTGTGATTTCATTTTCGTCCATTAATAATACATTGTATATTACAGCTATATCGACATATTCACGCTAAAATCGTGGCAGTGTGTGTTTTTATCATTTTGCACATTTTACTACAGGCACCAGTATACTGTAGAAATAACGCATTATGTACTATATTCAGATCGCTAATCGATCAGGAGTGAACACATATAATGATAATACGAAAGGGAATATAATAGGAAATATATTTCTTCTCATCTATCTAAGCGTCTCAGTTTTAATTCGCCAACCATTCAAAATTAACGATCGAAAATGTTGAATTATGAGGAAATAGTTTACATTAATTAATATATACAAATATATCTGCATCAGCATCAATTGTTTTCAGGTTGATAAATGTGTTTGTAACCATATGTCATAAAGATTAAGCGTAAATACATACAGTAATATTTTACTGTCGATGATGTAATCTTATACAATATGCTTGATTCCATATTAAATCATGTTACACATCATTTCAAAACCAATTTTCAAATTAAACCTTACTTACCAAATGCCTTCAAAAGTGAGTTTGATTAACGTTTTAAAGAATATGTTTCAAACATGTCTTTTTCTGTGTATTTGTTTTCTTTTATATTTCATGTTGGGTTTAACTAATCGTCCTTACAATATGTGATATACAGGTCGGAATTACATAGGTCAATAATTGACGCACATTATCTTCCGCCTGGAATTCAAGTGATACCATATTTTCTATACAGAGAGCAGTATTAATATTGACAAAACAAGTGTTAACACCAATTTGCATGTATCATCAATGGAAACATGACGCAATGTGTTCATGCATTTACTGATATTGTAATTCCTCATCCCAATTAGAACCCTTTGTGAAGGTAGTGTTGGCTAGAATATCCTTAGTGTAAAACCATTACTTATTTCTGTAAATTATTATTCATATTTTGGGCATTTAACTTTCTTTGAGTTCATAATATGTGAGTTAAAAAATGAGTCAATTATATGATATGCTTGCTTGCTAGGTAATAATATTGCAAAGAACAATTGTTCATTATACACCTCAAATGAACAAAGATAATTGGTATGTTGATCATTGTGGTATACCTGTATTACATTAACATACGCCTTCTGCATATTATGTCAAAGCAAGTGCAGAATAATAATTTAGGGTATTAGGGCACGATAATCGTTTTCATTCGTATATGTTGATGGATAAAAGCCATATATGGTAAATGTGATAAGTGATTTTATAGTGTGGTGAAAAACAATATACATGTCATTTAGAGTAGCATTTGTGGTCACATTCAGTTTCAAGAAGAGGCATATGCGTTACAGTACATTGTTTTACTGTGTTCTTTCCTCTTATGGAAAAATGCAGTATAATACCTTTAATTAATACAATAATGTATTTTATTTTATATATTACGAAACTGCCGGGCATGTGGGCTCTCTAGATACCGTTGTATATTATTTGCAACAATATGTCAGCGGGATCGGATCTTGGCAAAAGTACAATATACGGATAGTTTACCTTTCGATCACATTTGTTGTTTAAAAAAAAGACTAGTCCTACTCGTGATTACATCTAGTGGAGCAACCAGTCACGCAGCAAAAACTCACATTTGTGAAATTGTTTACTAACGGCGGTTCTATCGATGAGGCTACATATCGTACAAACAATGCAATATTAACGAAGTATATGTAGGCTACATACATGTCATGTTACAGTACACTCACCTATAGGGATCACATTTATTGTTGGAAAGTTATACACAGTCAATGATATGAGTCACATTTTGCTATCTAAATATTGACACAATTTAATATCTGGATATTTTTAGCAACAGTTTCAATGATCTATGCAGATTGTGTTAGGGTAAATGTAAGTGTAGCAAAGTCCCCATGTACATAGGCGTTTCACTAAGTTTAAGCAGGCTTATGACATTAGGCCTATAAGCAAGGGACTATACAAGCCCTACGATTTAATATAAGCTTAATGAGATATGTAGGCCTACTACTACCTAACAATATAGTGATGAAGATGTATGATTAGGAAAAGAATGTTACAAATTATTTACCAAAAAATTGGCCTATATCAATGCTCTTTTCATCGTTTCATGTGACGAAACATGAGAGCACAACAAAGTTATTTACATTTTTTAACGCGATTTTGCAATATCAACCGACCAGTCACGCCATATTCTCATCGGGAGAGTGGTGTGATTTCAAATATCGCAACCTGGACTGCACAGCGTCAGTTGCTGAATAGGTATGTCCACTCTAATTGTAAATACTGCATCGTAGAAGTATCGCTGTACACGGCAACATACGTACATACGTAGTACTAGCACAGCCTTTACTTATACTACTATAATACCGAAGATGAAGCATGTGTGATGTAATATATGTACATGTGTGATTTACAATAAAGAATTAACAATATGTGGTTCCCAATTGATTTTCTGAGAATATGATGTGTTCTCGTCAGTGTACAGGGAAATGAGACCAAATTGTTGTAATGCGGAAAAGTTACTCGATATCATATAGTAAACAAAACAAACCCTTGGTTTGTATCTATGACTTGGAATATCCCATGCAAAATCGCAAACTGTTCCACCCGTGGGACACATCCCCAAGTTGTTAACAAATCTTGACCTATATCAATGATAATATCGTAATAGAACTGACTTCCTACGCTAGGCATCGACAATATTAAATATGCCTACATTACAACAGTAGACTTACTTCATGTTCAGTTCAAATGGTAAATATAGTATGTATTATAATGTCAAACTCAAGCATCCATTTGGATCGGGCAGAAGCCGTTCAAAATGATTCACTTTGTGGCAACAAACACATTATGTAACTTAGTAGGACATAGCAACACAGCAACTGCACAATCTAATTCAAGGTCTTCTAATGTACCATTTTATCTGCCGTTTTTCTGCCGTGAACAATGGTTTAAAATCACATGGGTGTCATATGGAGGTCCTTTTATTGTGACAATCAAGTATTATATATTAAGTACTTTCTGCAATGTTTTATGCGAGTTTTAAGAGATCAATGTAAGCTGCATGTACATAGTGTTTGTTATGACTACTAGTCATTGTTATTTTATATTGTCATTGATCTTGGTCAAAGACATTTGCCCAATAATGGTGACACACATGTAATTAGTTTAGTTTAGTAGAATATAATGATCATCACCTTCAATACATCCCAAAACTGACTGATTTGGATATTTATGAACGAACTTACTTACCTGTCGCGACACTACTAATACACCTCTGATCTACCGTATCAGGGCAAAACCAGCTAAAAATAACACCCTATAATGGTCACATAGACTGTCCCTGCCTGGCACCCTCTACATCTTACTCAAATTATCCCCAGGGGCAGTAGAGGCTAGGGCAAGGAGCCCGAGAGTAAGGTCCATCGGTCGGTCTGCTGTAAGTGCACCTAACTGGAAGACTGATGTAGGCATACATAATTGCAATTTCACGTTAGTGAGGTATGTGGAGCCTATACATAAACTATGGGTATGAAGCAAATACCGTAGCTCTAATGATGACAAATATTCGAAGGACTGAGCCATGACTGTATGGGTAAGTCCTCGAATGTACGTACCTCCTAACGGCGAAAGAACCGACGAAATGTCGTACATCGGAACTCACCATAATGTTGTGGTAGTGAGTGATATCCTGTCCTGTACGTAGTTCTGGCAAAAGGAACGTGGCTCTGGAAGTTGCCGCAAGAGCGGGTAAGTTAGTCAGTCCGAGGATGGCATATTCCCCGGAAGTCAGGTAATGTCACGTCCCTGCGGGACAGGTTGTGGGAAGCGAGACAGGTAAGTATGTTCGTGCATAAATATCCAAACCAGTAGGTTTTGGGATATTTACTTCTTTCCTTATTTACCTGTCTCGACACTACTAATTCACCGTTACGCCGGGGGATGGGGGCATATGAGCGGGACTACCCATCGAGCATCTCAGCACCGCGTGGCCAAAAGCCGAGTTGGTAGCAAGGACGTCTGATAAGTAACAAGCTACGAATGTCGTAAGGGTTTTCCAGGCAGCCGGTTTGAGGATGTCCTGAATGCAGACGCCGACGAAAAGGGCGGTATATGTTGTTATACCCCTTAAGTCGTGAGCTCTGACCGAGTATGAAAGGGCATAAGGGTGGATGAGGTTCATTAGTCATCTATATATGGTATCATTTGAATGGGCGGTGTGCGGCGGTCGTGGCAGAATGAAGAGACTTGGTGATTGGCGGATAGCTTTCGTTCAGCTAAGGTACCACTTGAGAGCCCAGAATTTTAATCTCCGGGATAAAAATGTCCCCACACAGGAAGATGATGATCTGGTTTTTGGCGAGGAACATATGGTCTGGGATGAGTCTTACTCCTGACTGTTCGAAGCGGATGTGGTTCCGCTTTGTAGTTAAAAGCGTGGAGGTAGCTTCTGCGTCTGGCTGAAGCGGTCGCTACGAGTAAAAGTGTTTGAACATGAGGTTCTCTAACGACGCCGAGTGCATGGGTTCGTAGGGAGGACCCGCTAAATGGTGTAGAACTGGTGAGGCGTTGGTTATTCATTTGAGTAAGTTGACAATGGTTACGCTCGTGCCCGGTGTGGAACCATCGACGAAGCCAGAGTGAATAGCTGAGATGGACGACCGGCTGTTGCGAATATTACTAACTTGTTTCCTTCTTCAAATAGGGATTGTAGAAATGCTGCTACTGCAGTTACATGTGCAGAGGAGATATCAGTTTCCTTCGAGGAGCACCATTCGGCATATTTGTTAAAACGTGTACTATGAATTGAGTACGTTCCATCTCAGCTCACCCCGGTTGCCATGTTGGCAACCTCTTCCGAAAATCCATGACTTCGGATTCGTACCCGGACAATCTGCATGCAGTTAAGGCGTATGAAGTCTTGATCCGAGTGGGTAAATGTTCCCCGCTGGTGTGATATAATGTGCGGAACGTCCATGAGAAGCGCTAGAAGCCCTGAAAACCAGAGGCGCTTGCGCCGGAACAGAGCTATCAAGATAATTCACGCCTTGGAGGTCTTGAATTTGTTGAACTCCACCGGTATTAGAGGCAGTGATGGGAAGGCGTATGCTTCTAGACTGTCCTACTGAAGGGCCAGGGCAACCGTCGCGAAGACTCGCGGATGGAAGGTTCTCGAGCAGACGTTCGGTAGCTTTGTGTTGGCTTCTGTCGTGAAAAGGTCGAGGAAAGGTTTCCCCCAGTGGGCGAAGAGGGCAGTGTAGACCGCTGGAAGGAGTGACCACTCTTGATGTTCGTTGGTTCCCTTATATAGAGATTTCGGTAGTGTGTTTGACTTTCTCGCTAGGTGGCTTGCTCTGTTGACAATATTGTTCGCTGTGGCCCATAGTAGGGTATTCCAAGTGAGATTGTAGAGGTTATTCCGAGTGCGTTCCCCCATGCCTTTTGATGTAATAGACCACTGTTGTGTTGTCCGTGAAGACGGTTGTGATCGTCCCTTGGAGTTTGGATTGCAAGGCCTCCTGGAGGTTTATGTGGGGGTTCTTTTCTTCCATCGACCAATGGCATACCGCTGTTGGCGCACTCCAGTGGACTCCACAGTCCAGGAGCGAGGCGTATGTTGCCATGGACGCTAGTGGCTAGTGTCTTGGGGGATCGGTCATCATGGTGTTGCCCTGTCTGCGTTGGTTGTAAGGTCTTCTGTAAGACATTCCTCCGCGGAAGTAGCTTGGCACTCCCCTGTTTCGGTCTCTTGTCACTTGCTCTCCCCGAAAGGACTGGCTTTCGGGTCGAAAGCTTCTTCGACGAGCGGGACGTTTAGGGCTTCGAGCATGGTCTCGATGGAGCTTTGAAGACCGACTTGGTTACGGATTCTCGACACTGTACCTCAACGGTCAGCTTGGACTGGAATTGTCCAGCGAAGATGTCTGGGCCTTGGCAAGGCATCGCTATCAAATCATTTTCTTGCTTCTGAAGATGGCCACGACCATGGACCATGGATGCTGGTCAGGGCTACACGGGTGAACTAGTCGTATATGACTCTCGCTGTGTGGCCTATTATATTTATAATGTTCGATGCCTCCCAATGCGAGACCCGAATCTCGTCATCTGGATTGTGGAAGTGAAAACGGTTCAGGGCCTCTGCAAGGAGCATGAAGACGGAGTGTACTTCATATGCACACGCTCGACTGCGTCCTTCTTGAAGAGGACGTCACTATGCTTCTGCCTGGTGGAGTCTTTGCTCGGTCCAGGTGAGTGACAACTTGAGGAAATACTAAATATCGCTACATCCGTTGTGATTAACTCATTTGGCAGGTCCGGGATGCAGTTCGGGAGTGACTCCTCATCCGGTTCCAGGGAGTGGCAGCGAGTTGAAGCTATATGTAGAGATGCGTGAGTAATTGGTAATCTCATTAATCTGAGAGAGTGCAAGAGAAGCGTCGCATTCCTGTCTTGCATATATTCAACGCGTCGTGCTGGTGACAACACAGGACGGCTGGATGATGGTCATGAAGGATATGGCTGCTCATGAGGCCGGTTGAGCAAGGAATCGGTAAGTTGCCGAAGCCAGGCTGTGGCTTTTCGAGGGTAGTGGGCCCGTCGCTCCGGAGAATAGGACGAGCGTTTCCTGACCGGCAAGTGACGGCTTGTACGACTTATGTGTGAGTCCAGCTGGCTTCCGGAGTGCTCCGGGAGCTACTGCATTGAAACGTCGATGCTGCCGATTGGGATTGGCGGGTAGCTTTGGTTGGTATATCGTTTCCGTGCCTGTCTTGTTTGGCCGGCTTGGACCGGGAAGATTTGCTCCTTTCCCCCTACCTTGCCTTCAGACTTGACCTTCTCCTTGGTTGTATGGGGGTTCCCCGTACAAGAGACCCCCTTAAGGGTTGACGAGGTTTAAATGCCGGCCCATTAGAGGAATCCCGTAATTGGGATCATCCCATCCGAATCGGTTTCAACGAATCCGGTGGGGGAAGCACACCAAGAGCACATCGGGAGCGCCACATGGAAAAAGCTTCTATCATAACAGGGGCCCATATTTTACCCATATATATATTATTGTATTGGTGGTGGGTTGCATATGGGGCACACATTAGCAATATATGTGGCCCGTGACTATTTCAATATGCACCCATGTGGGGCCCTTATTTTACCCATACACCTATGATTATTTGGTGGTGGGTTTAATATGGGACCAAGATGGACAGTTTATGAGCCCCATGAAAGTTCCCATATTAAACCCATGTGGGGCCCATATCTGATGTTTTTGTGTAGTGGTGGGTGTTTAAAGGGGCCCATGTGAGCAATATATTGGGGCAATGACTAAATATATTAGCCCATGAAGGGCCCATATTTTACCCATATACCTATGCTTTTCTTGGTGATCAGTTTCATATGGGACAACATGGGCAGTATATGCGGCCCAGATTGTTCCCATATTAAACCCATGTGGGGCCCATATACTGATGCGTTTCTGCAGTGGTGCGTTTTGAATGGGGCCATCTGGGCCCTGCAAATGGGCAATATATGAGGACCATGACTATTTCAATATTAACCCATGTGGGCGCATATTTTGGCGATATACTTATGATTTTCTTATTGGTGGGTTTCATATGGGGCCCATTTGGGACCCATGGATATTAGCCCATATGGGGTTCATGTAGGCAACATGGACAAAACCATATGGGACATACATGTGCAGTCTATGTGGGGCCCATGAATATGACCATGTTAAACCCATATGGGGCCCACTGTATTTTTTGGCTGGGATACCTCATGATGAGGGTGTACAAGCTAACGGAGACCCTTATGTAAAGGTCCTTCATTAGATACGGACATCTCCATTATCGAAATCACAACCCTCATTAATTTTATGTTAAAACATAATAACTGTGAGTTTAATGGTAAGCATTTCCTTGAAATCAAAGGGACAGCCATTGGTACAAAATGGCACCAGCTTATGCCAACATATTTATGGATGATTTGGAGAACCAGATTTTTAAACATACTGTTCTATAGTAGATATATCGACGATATATTTATAATATGACCCCACGGGGAAGATCCCTTAATCAATTTATCAACACTGCAAATACTATTCATGACTCTATTAAATTCGCTCATGGATATTCTAAGACATAAATTCCATGTCTAGATGTAATGGTTCGAACCCACAATAATAACATATCCACATATATGTATTCCAAACCCACAGACACACACTCAATATTGAGATAAAACAGTTTCCACCCGCCACACAAAAAACGTACACTGATTTATAGCCAAGCTATCCGTCTCATTATTTTGAGTATAGATGTAGAGTTTGTGGGGTTCCTATACGTTATATTGTTTTGTTTGGAGTTACTTGTAAAATGTGACTATCCTGTAATATTCTTCCTGTTTTAGTTCTGAACGGTCAATTGAATATGTGGACCAATATGGGAGTTATAATTATGGGACGGCTACTGCACAATTCCATTGTACTATATATTGTACTGTTATATTTTCCATTGTAGTTTTTCGAAACGGATGTGCTCCTGCACTACTTTGACGCCTGCTGTCTGGTTGAAGTCTGACATTCCTATTTGTGTTATTCATTTTTTCTTCAAAACGAAACTGTAAGCAGCTTTAATTCGTATTTGCTCTGTCGATCAAGTATAGCTGTCCATATCTGCTTGCTTACTCGTTATATACAGTTCGCAGAGTCGCATTTTAACTATCCCTGACGCAGTTGAAGATCAAGTCAAGCAAATGTGCACATGTTTTTAATAACTGGCGCCTTATATATTGTTCAGTCCATTTGGCTTAAAGTTATTGCCAATATGTTATTTTGCAGTTACGATAATCATTTGTAAGTCAATAATTATTGCATGATTCAAGTATTACTGCTCATGATGTAATACACTGCAGTATTTTTATTGTATTTAACAATAAATCTAAGTATATGGAATTAATGTATCATGAATACCTCAATTGATTATTCATTTGCATTTTTTTGTATGCTTTGTGTCACTACTCTTCGGTATCTATGAGCAAAGTTATGTTATACCCATCACATATTTTTAAAAGTAAAATCCAATCTTCAAAACCTAGATCCATGTAATCCCTTGTAAAATATTAGTTATGGTGCAACATGTTATACAAACCACACACCGGTTACAACTGGCGCCCAACGTGGGGTCAACAGTTTTAAAGTTGGATATTGTTTAATTGCATTGTTTTCATGTTTTGAGCTCATAAGAGATACCATAGAGAATTGACACAGTGCATATGAGGTGTGCTGTTATATATGTATTGCCATTAATGTCAGATTTTTCCAAAGGGATCAAGCTAAGGTGTTGTGGCATACATATGTGTTATAAAATAATAGTAGTGTTAAATATGTACTGTAGCATGTGGCTACCTCCAGTTATATCATTATTATAGACATATGTGATGGGGTAGAAGAGGAAAAGGTCATATACACCCTAGAAAACGTCGGTGATGTTATTACGTTCACCTTAGAGAAATATATCATAACAGAAAAGGTTAGTGACAGTGCTACAGCAGTATTTAAAGATAACGAGGATTCATTGGCTGCTGTTAAATGTATCAATGAGACAGATGAATTAGGTGGAAAGTTAAAGGAACATTTGGATCATAATTTAGAAACTAACAATATTATTGAATATATATTTAATATGTTAAAACTTGTTGGGTATACAATGCTCAAATATAGCACTGATTATAGTATGGCCATATGAAATAACCACAAACCATTGGGAGCAGTACCGTATACCACCCCATGAATTTTTATTTTTTTCGGGTGACCACAAGCCAAAGCCAGAGGAAATTACATTTGAAACTTGGAAACATGAGGTTGTGTGTCTCTTGGAAGAAGGATCCCAGTCCAATTATGTTATAACACCAATGGTGAGAATGTATGTACGGCCGAGGTAGGAGAGATTACAATGTTCCTTACTATTATCAAAAAGCTTGATAACATTTATGGCACGTTTGAGAGTGGTGCTATTCTTCTGCAAAAAGCATACCTTAGCAAACAACATGCCCAGGAAAGTGCATCTGTTTTTGGTCTAAGGTTGCAGATCATTTTATTAAAGTCTAGGAAAAGGGGAGGGGTTGCCCGCGGTGTCTTGGAATCAACATTGAAAGTGATTTACTGGCAGGGTATTA
This sequence comes from Paelopatides confundens, assembly GCA_011317855.2. NCBI lineage: Eukaryota > Metazoa > Echinodermata > Holothuroidea > Aspidochirotida > Synallactidae > Paelopatides > Paelopatides confundens. Next base: position 11,658 of record WXZC020000388.1, read on the forward strand.
GTGACGAAAACATAAAACATGCAATTCGTCACAAGTATGAAAAGCTATGATAATTCGATGAAATACTACAGGAAATCCGTAGGATAGAGGAAAAACTATGGAATATGGTAATTTACATAAGTTATTGTAAGTACGAGTAAAGGAACCAGCTTAAGACCAAAGCTGTATATGTTCACCAGCAAACCACAATAGTCACCCCTGGCATCCAAGAAAATTCCGATGTGACTAAGGCTCTCAGTATGCTAACAAATATACTATATAAGTTAGAAGGTGTCACAGGCAATAAGTCAAAAATTGATTCAGACAAAGTCAACAATATTAAAAGTCGGACTAACAGCAAATGTATTTCTTTCAAATATGGGTAGGAAAACCACATTGTGAATGGATGTAGGAATCCTCCCACTAAATAATGGCTTGAACGTAGACGCAATTATTTAAACGATCAAGGCACCCTTCTTTAAATCGATAGAGTGCCAAAAAGAGGTTCACAGTTATGTAAAAATGCCTCAAGCAGCGTGATAAATAGATTAGTTGTGGCGCAAATGAATGTCCAGCATATATACATGGCATAAGCTCAATTTGTTTAGTTGACACTGGATCTCAAGTGACAACTATAGCTTAATCGTGTGTGGACACATACTTACAGGGGGAACCAACATACCCTTTAGAAGAAATTCTTCATTGTGAGGGTGCGTATAGGGTATATGGAGCTGGAAGTATGATACCCGTCCAGCGTTAATGCCACTAAAGAAGTACACCTAGTGTTATCATTGGTTATTAATAACACACGCTATAATCAGG
>WXZC020000389.1:0-12458 GCA_011317855.2 Paelopatides confundens
CATTAAAACATATACGAAAAGAGCCCTTGTGTATCTGAAAAATTATTTTGACCCATGGGAGATTTTGTAGGTGTTTTGTTTTTGAATTATGGTTTTTATTGGACATGTTTCAGTTCTGAAAGTAGAAAAGACAAAAATACTCAAATTTCTGTACTTTTTTTCAAATTTCGAAAAATTCTGTGAAAGTCAGAATTCAGTGATTCCGTGGCAATTTCCATGGAAAAATCGGTGGGCCTATGAACTTTAGGACTTAAAGGGGGAAGCGTGAAAAAGTCTCCCCAAAACTTCTTGGTTTGGGTATATACAAACTTCTATACTTAGCCCGGGGCAACATCTAATATGTGTCAGTAGGCTAGGCCTAATTTTTTTAGGCTCCCTAGCCATATGGTAGCTTAGGCCTCCTGGGAAAGCAGGGCAGGGAAGAGTGAGGGGCTTGGACCAGGCTGGACTGCGAAGGAGGACCTCATTGGCCAGCTTCAAAATGAACTGGCCACTCTGAAGAGTTCGGTGCTGAGCATCGGAAGTTGCACGAGATGGCTTCTGGCCTCGGGGTGGGCCAATTGAAGAGGTCGAGAATATTGGTTCTACGTACCTTAACATACTTGAGGGCTACTCTGGTTAATTGATCGAAGATCGACCTCGCCAGTGGACGAGAGAAGCGGGATGGGTCTTCTGGGAGCTGGATATGAGCCCTCACCAGGGATTCCGTAAGTAGGCGGAAAACGGAGGAAAACTTGAGTCCTGCGCGGGCCGTCATATCTGTCTGACACCAGTTTTCCTCCAGTTTCAGAGGGCAGTCCCTGTTCTGCCCAGAACATACTGTCTCTCTCGTCCAAGATGGTCGGTGTGTGGAGCAGGGCTTTCCACCGTTCCTCGGGCACTAGGAACAGTCTCTCCTGCAGAGCTGGGAAGGCTGTCCACGTCTTCCTGGCCGCAAAGGCCTGGATCCTGGTTGAGCATTCCGGGTCGACCGGGAACAGTGCTGGTGGCGCTTCACCAGTCCCCTCCTTAGTGGAACTCAGGTGGGGGCCGGAGTCTGGAGGGGGCTGGTCCTCAGGCTCCTCATAGCTGAGCTTCGGAAAGAAGATGGCGGCTATTCTATCAAGGAGATCCTGTGTCAGTGCAGTCCTGGGCGGGACTGACTCGGAAGGAAGGAACGCGAGTTCCTAAGGAAATTATTCGTCTTCGAACTCGACGAAGTCCTCCTCCTCGGACCAGTCAGACTCTAAGGCAGGGTCCTGTGTGTGCAAAGGGCGTAGGGAGAATGTGGAACCCATCGGCGTCGAGAACGGGGCTGGCAGAGATGGGACAGGTGCTTAGACCTGGGGAAGAGTTGTCGTCTGCAGACTGTGGGTCTCATCAGGGATTGTGTGACGCAGGCGTTGGATAAGTGTATCCTTGAAGGCGTCCTCGTCTAGAGCGGGCCTCTGTAAGCATCCAGCCCAGTGTACGACGGATCCGGGTGGGATCCGACCAGACTGCCGTGCATCCTGGGGGCTTTGCGGAACCCGGCCTCCGCCATAACCTTGGTAGCCATAGGTATGGGAAGTACGTGACTGATCCATGTGGGATCCTGACCTTGTAAGATTGCCACGCTCTCTAGGGTTCAGACGAAGCTCAGCAGCTGGATCCACCTGAGACGTATATTTGATGGTGGTCCTGCAGACGGGCCGGCTGTGAGTCTGCAAGAGGCAGACCGTGACTAAGTCTTGCGAGGCTATTGTGCGTTTGACGCGGGCTCCCCGGTTGAAGCCCTTCGTCCAGTCCCTGACAGGAGAGATTTTGATTTATTTAGTCGACTGCCATGTCTAGGACTCCTTTGGAGTCCAACATCTAGCTCATCCTCGGACTGATGTGGACGGCAGCACCTCGCTCGGTCTACTGCCAGGAGGTACTGGACCTCCCTGTGATGGTACCAAAGGGCCACCCTCGGGTTCTACATCTTGTATAGAACCCTCCACATTTTCCGTGGCTATTGCTCTTGCTTCCCCTCCCCTGGTGGAAATTTTGTTTCAATTCCCATATGATGTAACTGGGTTCAACTGGAATGCAACTGGGTTGTAACTGGTGCCAACTGGGTTGTAACTGGGTTGTAATTGGGTGATAACTGGCGCCAACTGGGTTGTAACTGGGGTAGACTGGTATTTAGGTGAGATTCAACTAGGATCAACTGGGACCAACTGGAATTTGTTTCAATTCCATATGAACCTAGTTGAACCAAGTTAACTGGGTTCAACTGGAATTTCCATCGGGGTCTGCAGCAGCAGCACTTGCTCCTACCCTCCCCGAATGCATCAGTTAATATCTGTGCAACCGGAGTCGGCCGCAGGTTGGACTCCCCCCTGAGAGATCCTCTAAGAAGGTCAGATCTCGCTATCACTGGGCTGCGCGCCTGCCTCTGCGGGGCAGAAGCCAAGCAAGCAGGGGGGAACAAAATGCAAACGAAGTACAGGCTGAAAAACATATACAACACAACTTGTAAGAATACATACATATATAAAGGGTAATAACTACTAACAAAAACAATTCCTTTTCTCCTTGAGTAATGAATCTCTCTCTTAGTCATCCTCAGACGAGCGCATTGGGCTTTACAATGCTGCATAAGGACTGTGGCACGCAACGACTCACAGCCTAGTGTTTTTACATCCAGACACCAACTGGCCCAACTCTGATACTTTAACGCTGAGAACCCAGCATTACATGAGTAGGTCACTTTTTAAAGTCTTGGCAATGACTCGGCCAGGAATCGAACCCCGAACCTCCCGGCTGCATGGCGGGCGCTATAACCACTAGGCCACACAGTCGCTCTACACATGCGGCTCTACGACTAACTGTCATGCATATTGCGTGAGCATGCATGGAGACCATGATATATGTCCACTGCACGTAGTACATGTGGAACTCCATGTGCCTGGAGTTATCACAAAGTTTATCCATACTCTTCAACAATTTCATGCGCCGCCACCGTATTGTGTACAGCCGCTCTGGACTAAAACAGACTATGACCCGACAAATGCATACCACGATCGGTTCCTTTAGCTTATCAGAAGCCTCGGACCGTCGATTTCATAAAAATCGGTGGTTCACTTTCCTGACAGTAATGAATGCTGGCAGTAATTAACCCAAAGCCAGTAAACCACTATACTGTAAGACCTATAAGGAAAACATTATAGAAAGCCAGAGGGTGAGGTGAGAAAACACCCTAGAATGGCTACAAAAACACCTAGGGGTGAAAGAAAGGCAAGCTAAGCCTATTGCTCCTTGCTTTTTCCCGCTGGAAAAAATCCATATGGGATAGTGTGTTAGGCTAAGAGGCCTAAGCTACCAAATGGCATGGGATCCTAAAAACGAGGCCTAGTCTACTGACACAAAAGTAAAGTAAAACAATACTTGGAAAACACTTAGAAAAGTGTTTAGCACTCCTGCCAGAGATACTGAATATAATCCAGAAGAACCCCGGCCTAAACCACAAAGGTTGGAAAAAACTTCAAAATCCACAGAAAATCCTTGTGAAAAGTACATAACAATCCTGAGTCAGTTAGACACATCCATTTCTGTAAGTGGGAATTAAAATTATGGTGTTTAGGGGGCATGGCATCCACCAAGGTGGGTGTTCACTAACATGGGTTCCAGTTGAGTTAGATTAGATGAATTAATACATATTAGATGATGACCAAGGTAAGTATAAAAAAGGCGATGTAAATCAAGAGATATGATTGGTCTATTGTCGATGCCACAGTAAAGACTCAGTGTTATTTTCTGTACAAATTGTGTGTACTCACCCTGAAATAGTGCTACATTCTGTGAAGTTTCATAAGAGTATAATGTGTGTGATTGAAGCTTTGGTAATTTTAAAATGGTGACTGATTTTCAACTGCTGCTCTGATTAAGTGCAAATTTGGTTGTGAATGCTTGTATTTGATTAATATTTGTTTAATATTTTTATCTAAGTCTATATTTTTGCCACATGTATTATCTTTTTTCTTATGCAAATACGAATGTAGACCTATATAACCAAACAGTGAAAGTTGAGTGGGCATTAATTAGCCTAGGCCTAGCCGACAATAATTGTACAACTTTAGCCGCGGCCCAAAACTCTTACAGCTTACATTTCTAATATTTATTAATAGACTATTTTTTTGGAGAATCTTGTTTTGTTACAATAATAAGATATTAGACCCTAAGCCCAAGTAGTGAAAGCTGGAGTGGGCATTAGCGACATTAATCTCGGCCTAAAACACTTATGGCTTACATTTCAAATAGTTTTACACAGATGCTACAGTCTATAATTATAATAGCATGTGCTATATGACATCACAATACACAACAATGTAATTCATTGGTTGACATGACTATCATTTACATAATAACAAATGGCTTTATATGTCACTTCATGGTCACCTGAGAAATATCTCTTTTTAAAGATGGACCTGGAATTAGATATGTATTCTCAAGTTTCCTATTGCACTTACATACTCATTACCGTTTGAAGTTCAAAAGTTTACTGAAAACATTGTGAATTGAGTGTCTTTTTACCTTCACCACGTCTCCACCGAGCTGGTCCTCTTCAATCTCTGGAAGGTATTTAATGGGGCTGGTCTCAAGCTGCTCTAAGAATACTCCATCTTCCGTTATTTTACCCAGAGCCTGAAACAAAATTAAAACAATCATATTTCCCATAATGCTTGCTTGAATTAAAAGAAATATAAAACAGTATGTTGGAGAGTATTGTGAAGGGTAAGAAATGGAAACCGTGGACAAAGACAGGGAAGCGTAAGATTGGTGGAAGCGGTAAATGTATTGCTCTTGTGTAAATTATTCTTGAAGCTATTCTAAAACAATGATATTTCACTTTGTTATGTCAAACAATTATAGCCACACTTAGAGACCCTTACTAGAGAACTCTAGCCACACTCTTAAGACCTATTATAGACAAAGTGACTCCAGCTACAATTAGGGACCCATTCTAGACTAAATTACTCTAGCAGTGTTCGTGTTAGGATGTTAAAATAGGGGGGGGGGAATTACCACTCTCAAATTATTTTGAGGGGATTTTCAAATTGGATGGAGGATTTTTAATATTTACGGGGGGAATTTGTATACCTAAATTATAGGTACAGTATAGTTAATAATACTTAACGTTATCGGACTTATTATTAGTAAGTTGCGAAATATTGCAGGGCACAGGCCATGCACTAGGCAATTGCACTAGCCACATTCAGAGGACCCTTTAGACGAGGTGACTCAAGCTACACTTAGAGATTCTTTATATACTAAGTTACTCTATCCATACTTAGAGACCCTTGATAGACAATGTGACTCTAGCCACATAGGGAACCTCTATAGACAATGAGTCACTATCCATACTTAGATACTCTTTATAGACAATGTGATTCTAGCCACACTTCCACACCCTTTATATAGCCACACTTATATACACATTATAGACAATGTGACTAACTAAACTTAGATACCCATTATAGACAAAATTACTCTAACCACACTTAGAGACCCTTCTCAGACAAAGTTACTGTAGCCATACGTATGGACCCGTTATAGACAAAGTAAATCTAGCAACACTGAGAGAACCCTTTATAGACAAAGTGAATCTAGCCACACTTACAGTCCCTTTAGTGACACTAGCCACAAATAGAGACCCTTTATAGATAGAGTGACTCTATCCATATTTAATCATAAATGAGAGAAAGTACAGTCATATCTATATTCTGTCTGCCTCATTTGGACAAACTCAAAGGCATTTTGGAAGCCCATATCCATGTAGTGCTTGGAGAAAGTGACTGAGTTACAATGTTCTACAATATTTGTAATAAATAGTATGAACTTCTCTGTACTAAGGTGTAATGTTTTACCAGATAAAATGTTTCAGTCAAGTGATGGATTATGACTCAAATTACCAAACACGAAAACCCTGCAATATATTTACCTGTCGATCAGCTGAACACGACACCCCAATGCCTACCGGACACGAAGCACCATGTCTTGGCATCCGTACCACTCGTACATCATGACAAAAGTATTTTCCACCAAACTGAGCACCAATCCCTGTCCTCTGGGACAATTCGTGTATTTTCCCCTCCAGTTCAATATCTCTAAATGCTCGTCCATATTCGTTACCTGTCCAGAAGTGAGAAATAATTTAGTATAAACTCAGTTGGCATTAAGTATTTACTAAACTGGCACATCAACTTCACAGTAATTAAAAGGGGAAAAGGGACATTCAGGATTTGAATTTGCTTCAAGAATCTAGTTAAGTGACATTGATCAAATAAAAATTTATGTTTATCTTTGTTTACATTTCTGCTCGAATATATCTAATTAGTTTTGTGTATCTGGCGGCGTATCGATCACAGAGAAGATTATTTACACAAGAAAACCTGCGGTCTGTGTGCATTAACAAGTAAATCCCACCTCTTACATTTACTTTAGTGGGATTTACACACTAACGCAATACATCAGGATTTACACGGCATGAAATGTCAAATTGGTTCCAAAAACACAAGTTTTCTTTTGTCCATTACTACATGTGACTTTGCCACAGGTTTTTTTGTTAGGTATATTCTAAATTGCAATGATAGAAATCTCACGAACGAAGTGGAAAATCGGTAAATTCCTTGCAAGAGCATTATTTTGACTATACATAAACCAGAGATGTTTGCACGCAGATGGCTTGTGGAAGGAATAAAGATGGGGCATATGTGGTCACAGCTGGTCACAGGTCATGTAAGTATGTGACCACTATTCCTTCCATATTTTAGCTAGATTAGATGGAATATGCTAACAAGATGTTGAGTATGGTAAGTAAGCATGATGTTAGAAATCAATAGCACATTTTAGCTAGGCATAAACTACTTTTATTCCAATATATTTATCAACCAATAATTAACATTAACAATTAGGCCTGAACTGAAAACCCGAAAGCATCATCCATGTAGCTTTAAAGGAGCATTCCATACCCTGAACATATTTTAATGTGACCTAAAAAAGGAAGTAATATACAAACATTATAACATAACACCTGCACTTATAGTAGGGGGGGGTAGGGTGAGGAACTGATATTGACATTTGCAAGCTTATACATTGACCATACCTTTCATCTTTAATATTATTGTATTTGGTACAGAATTTACTTATAATCAATTTTACCTGATGTTGGCAAACTATCTAAATATTTTGTGGATGCCAGTTTCACTGTTTTCAAAGTAAGTTCTGCTGATAGGCCGCCAATGACAATGGACAAATGGTAGGGAGGACACGCAGCTGTCCCGAGAGTCTGAAACAGATGAACAAGAAAGATGGGTGGGAATTTACTTGAATATTTGAAATGAAACTTTGACATTTAGCTAATGAGCTACATTGTAATGAGATAATGGCATGGACATAATCTTCAGATTCAGCACAGCATGCTGCTTTAAGTAGAAGCCATGACACTACTATGATACATACAGTAATCTGTGTCACCTACACTGAATTCACAGCCATTATATATCGGGTAAAAGTGCGTACACAGCCAGATATGTAATATTGCGTAAAAACACCACTGCGTTTTAAACATCGCGGCTACCTGCGGACACTACTCAGATGTACAGCTGGTTTACTATATAGATTCTACACACATCGGGGAAGGGTGGCACTATTGATATATATCATTCGGTTTTCAGTTTTATAAATAGCTGTGTCCACAAGTGATTCATGTTCCAATTGCAGTCACATGGATTTCACGATTCAAGTGGAGAAAGTTCTAATGAAGATAACGATGATATAGATATCTAATCGGATAATGTTCCACTGAATGTATTTAAGCAGGTAGAGCAGATTCTGACTCTTGACTATGTTCCATCAGATAAGTTGCTAAGTAGGCCTAGTCAGAAAGACTCAAGTGCATACACAGTACAGGGACCTGTTCCACAGAAAGAAAAAAAACATTGGGGAAAAGTTCAACGGAGCAATAAACGTTATAGTACAGGGCTTGTTGATGAAAATATAGCCATTTTGGTTTTTGTGTTGCATATTCTACCAACCTGTTGCATATTCTACCAACCAAAAATTTGAAAATCTGAACTTCACTTCTTTCTTCATCAGTTTCAGAATGAATGTCCATATATTATCATGAAATTAAGGAAATCCACTTTTTGTGACAGCCATTTTGTATTTCTGGCCACCATCTTGGTTTGTAAGATCTAATAATTACCAAATCTGAAACTTACATATATTTTTACCATTTTTCATGTTCACTTAAACTTCAAATAATGTCCCAATATTTATCTACACGGCATGGAAAAATGAACAGTCCAGCAGTTTCAACACTAAACTCCACGTGCCTGGCTAACAGTGTACTATGATATTATTGAGGGTTGGCTGCGAAAGAGTTAAAATTGAACAGTTAGCTAAAGAGCTGCATAGTGCGGGAATTATTGCATGGAAAAATCGTCAGATTCAACACAACATGCTACTTTTAAATATCCAATCATCAATCTTAAAGGGATGTGCTGCATGAATATCTCACCTTTATTTTCTCATCAACAAATTTCATGAGTTTCTCTGGATTTAAAAGTGCTTTTGTTTGCTGATAAAGAAATGTTTTATTTGCCGATCCGCCTCCCTTGGCCATGAATAAGAAGTCGTACTGATTGCCCGGGGTAGCGTATAGTTCTATTTGTGCCGGCAGATTTGTCCCCGTGTTGACTTCTTTAAACATATCAAGAGGTGCGACCTAGTGGAAAAGAAAACATCAAAATATTAGATTTAAGTCTCAGCCCCTTGCTTAATAATTGAGAAACAGAAGATTTGGTTATCTTTGCACATGAGATGTAATTTCAACATAAATGTAATAAAGCCACTGGTTTAAAAATAAAACACCTAAATATAATGTACAGCATCTTGAAATGGAAACAGTTTTTGTTTGATTTACTAATCCCTGTCTGGTTGTGCAGCGATATAACTTATTCCATCTGACGATTGAAGACTTACTTTTGAGCATTTCGTGTACAGCCCCATTGGACTACAGATTGAGAGTGCAAACTCACTGATGCAGATAATTAAGTAGCCTCTAAGAGGGTTATCTTTTCCCTGGTAAATTGCCTGGGCTAGGTTATGTGAGATAGATAAACATCACAACAAAGGGAGCTCTGTTGACACAAAAGTATATAAGAAAGTAAGCAGGAAATGTGACACCCGGCTTTTTGGCTCCAAAACAGGGTATGTTCATTTCAATCACCAATGATGTGGTAGACGATATGGAATTTTTTTAGATTCATACAACATTTTATGGTCAGATTGTAGAGGGCCAAAAATATCCCAAAATTCACTGGCTAGGCTCAAGATTCTTTGTCATTGTTGACTGTTAGGCTATTGATGGTCTTTATAAAAAAAAAACCACTAAAATTACATTCTTGCACTAACTTGTTTTTATTAATAGTAAAATGTGTACAAAGGGACATAAAATTCATTATTATTAGTATAAATGGTGCAGAAATGTTACATGGTTGCGACACTTGTGTAATGGGTCACTACTTTTGTAATACAAATTTTGACAATTTTTAATACGACACAGCTTCTATAATACCAGAAATGCAAAAATGCATTGAGGTTTTGATTATGTAACATGCTCATATATGTGTGTACAGTATGTATGACCTGACCTTCTACGGTAATATGAAAAATATGTTGAACAATGTACTTAAAAAGAGGAAGGGTGGAATCCACATGTTATTTAGGTGAATTAAGGTAATCTGTCTAATCTTCCCTTCTTGGGATATCATTATGTTTCCAAGATTTCCACCTTTTAACCTTTGCTGATGCCAAATGACCCTGGACCTCCACCAAAAACTCTGAGCCTTCTAGTACATAATATGTGACATCCACATGTCATATATGATATCTGTCCAGACTATCCTACTTGAGATATGATGTGTACAAAGTTTCCACATGTCAACCTCTGCTGACCCCAAATTGACCTTTGACCTCCACCAAAAATAATATGATTCCTAATAAGTATTAAATAAGGAACATAAACATAAAAGATGACGTAGGTCCATGATCCCTTCTTGAGATAAAAATGCTTACAAGATTTTCACATTTTGACTTCTACCAACCTCAAAGTATCCTTAATCTTGATTAAATATCATATGTTTCTTGTACGTATGTGATCTATCCATACTTCCCTTCTTGAGATATGTTTACAATGTTTTCACATTTTGACCTCCACCGTACTGACACCAAATGACCTTTTACCACCAAAAAATTAGGATCATAATTGTACTCAATATGGGACACCTCCATGCTAAGAATGTAATCAGTCCCACGCTTACCTTCTTGAGAAATACTGTTTAAAAGATTGTCACATTTTGACCTTTGTTTGATCTCTGTATCAAGTATGAGGTTTTTCCACTTTTCCCTTCTTGAGATATCATGATTACAAGGTTTACACATGTTGACCTGTGGTGACCCTAAATGATCTGTTACTTCCACCAAAACAATAGGCTTCTACTCAATATGGTATATCCACATATTAAGGATGAGGTATGTCCAACTTTCCTTTTTGTTTACAATATTTTAACATGTTGGCCTATGTTGCCCTCAAATGACCCTTGACCTCCACCAAGAACAATAGGGTTCTTCTACTCAATATGGGGTATGTACATACCAAGTATGAGGTTTCCCTTCTTGAGATATTGCACTTACACACAAGGTGTCACACATAGGCATACACCCAAACACACAGAACATCATGATTGTAAAACTTACGATTAACAATGAAACAAAAAATTACCACATTATTGTAATATAAATTAAGGTCAACATTTTTATTATAAGCAAAACCATATTTGTAGAAACAAAATTGACAGACTGCATGTTTTTGTAATACGGATACTACTGATTTTGTAATAAAGCAATATAACAGAGTACAATACATCAATAGTCCTTTGTATTACATCAATATTTTTGGTGTGACTAATGTTATTATGGGTGGGTTGTAGTATTTTTATTATTTTTACCTCAGCTTTCCCTGGATAGTAATTCACTACATCTAATGATTTTACAAGTATCCTGAAGATTGCGTAACAAAAACAAGCTAACAAGTAACACGTCACCTGTGAGTATCTGAGGTTGGTGTCTCGGTAAGTATTAAAAACACCTCACCTGTGAGTATCTGAGGTTCGTGTCTCGGTAAGTATTGAAAACACCTCACCTGTGAGTATCTGAGGTTCGTGTCTCGGTAAGTATTGAAAACACCTCTTGATATATGTTCCTCATCTCGTTCATCCGTCCAAACATTTTGTCCTCTTTTCCCTGCAGTAAAAAAATATAAACTTTTGCCACTCTTTTACTTTGCAACATGTCAACATGCTTTTATTAAAACACAGTGTGGTAATGAGTCATGGATGACTCATATTCAAGAATATAATGACTCAAAACAAAGTTTTTTTCCTCAGGGAGACCGTAAATACAAACATCAAATGGAGGGACTTGATTCAACTATGAACTGTAACAGACAAAAATAAATATACTATACTGTACTATGTAACAAATATACTAGACTACTATGTAATAAATATACTATGCTGTACTATATAACAAATATACTAGACTACTATGCAACTCATATACTATGCTGTACTATGTAACAAATATACTGGACTACTATGCAACACATATACTATGCTGTACTATGTAAAAAAATACACTAGACTACTACATCAATTAGCATTGCATATATATTTGCAGTGTTATTTCCTTTGTTTTGTGGTTTGGGGGTTATTTTGGCATTTTGACATGCGTAATGCCTAAAACCCAGTTTTGGGGTTTCTGTGACCTTTCCTCTTTGACATTTGACCTATGATGTCATCGGTCACGGAGGCACTACATTTCATGTACATGCATACACCCACCAAGTTTGAGGTTAATTGGCCTTGCAGTTTAGGAGGAGTTTGCAACACACTTTTTCACAACAAAATTGTCAGTTTGACAAGGGGGGGAGTCTATGAGGATTTGTAGAACTAAGAAAACTAGTAGGAATGTGGTCCCTACTTTGTGCAGCTGGACTAGCCTAAATAGGTGCCGCACGCACGAAATAGAGGGACAGCAAACTAATAGTAGTGGAACTGCAAGCTATAGACCTGTCTGAATTCTACTAGAAGGTAGCCTGAGGGGAGGCAAGCAGAACTTGCTAAGACACTTGAGGGAAAACCCCCTAGGGACAGGTAAACACACTTAAAAGCACGGGAAAAACCCTCTTTTTTTGAGGGGGAGGGGGGGATTTTTTTTTTTTTGACGCAAACCCTATGTGGAAAAAAGTATAATAGACCTAGTGTGTTGTAGGCTATAAGCCCTACAAGTTCGTAAGTGAACAGGCCTAGCCAAATTTTAGAACAAAGATACTCAAGTTTGGAAGATAAAAAGAGCCAGAGAGAGTCCACTGGAAGGCCAAAACATATGCT
>WXZC020000390.1:0-12458 GCA_011317855.2 Paelopatides confundens
GACACCAACTGGCCCAACTCCGATACTTAAACGCTGAGCACCCAGCAGTACGGCAGTGGTCACCTTTTAAAGTCTTGGTAATGACTCGTTTTGCAGAAAGTGCATCGATGATGAAGCTTTTTTTATGTCATGTGTTTGATTCCGCAGGAAATACTGCAGTGGTTGGAAATTCAAGACCATTACTCTCCAATAAAACCACACCAGGTATGTAGCATATACATAAACATACATAACAATATCCGCTTCTAGATAATACATACACATGATAAAAGAATTACCGAAATTTGTATATCCCATTTAAAAAATAATGTTAGCTTAGTCTCTAGATACCATTTTAAAAATAGTGTTAGCTGTATGATACTTTCCAAAGACCCGGTATACACACTACAAGCGTTGTTGTATTACTATCATGATTACACGAATATAAGGAAACGACCAAGTTACTTACAGAGATAATTATGCATCATTTGGTTATGATTATTTATTTAACTGATGGTAAAATGTACAATACGACAATCGTCTCGTGATTGTTCATAGTGCATTTGAATGGATATATATATATACTAGTGGTAGTAGCCAATGACTATATTTGTCATATGACAATGCATGTTTGCGTTGCTTAAAGTACCTACGTCTCTATACTAATTAAAGTTAAATAATAACGAAACATTTTTGAAGCTAGTAATTTAAACACGTCCGCGATCATTTTAATTTCATGTCAGAATTGTTTTATTTTTGGATTGCTTTTTGAGTTTTTCCCGAAAAACGTGTCTCTTTCAACTAGGCAATAATGACTGATTTGTTACAAAATTACAAGAATAATTGTATATTTTTCTGTTTGTTCTCTTTTCTCCCTTTTAGACCTAAAATTTGAAAATATTTCTTCTCGAATGAAAATGAAATATTTTAATCTAGAGGAAGATGACATTTTGATCAAATTCCGGATGAAAGGGAGTGGTCTTCGATTAAGACTTTGCCACGATCCCGACGATCACGTGTACGATTTATCGCTCGGTGAGGTTTAGTATATGTATTATATGGAGAAACCTGATCAATTGTCTTGTATCAGTTATCGATGGAGAAATATGATCAGTTGACTTGTATCGTCGATCCATCTGTATGTTAAACAGAAATTAATCAATTCAAAATATTATTACTCGGTAATATTCTTGATAGGTATTCCATATAGTAATCAACTTAATTGGCATGAGTTATCAATACATGTGAAACATATGTTTCATCAGTATATTTTAATATAAGAATAAGTAACGTGCTGTCTCGAGGCCTTAAACCTGCGGTATGTTGTGGCACTTTCCAACAAATAAATAATGCGTAAATCGCCATGCCCTTGTGTGATGGTATACATGACGTGATTAACGCAGTCTAGATAGTATTGTTGACCACACACCGACGTCAAATGAACACCGGTGTTTTGTCTGATGAATAACTATTATTTTGGGATTTTTGGAAATGATTTTGCTTAATTAATTACTTTATTGTTCTCTTCTTTTATTAGAATTTCTTGAAGATGGAAAAATTGGTATCATTAAATTTTGATTTTGCTTAATTAATTACTTTTTTGTTCTCTTCTTTTATTATAATTTCTTGAAGATGGAAAAATTGGTATCATTAAAAACGGGTTTCCGGTTAAACTGTCTACGGCTCAGCTTGAAAATTTTTAGTACAAACCAAAAATTTCGACATCCTTTACAATCAGTATTTCTCAATACCAGATGGTGATCTTTATTGACGACGGTTCTCAGAAGAGTGCAAAATGCGAAGTACAGGCTGAACTCTGTCGTACTATCGGAATCGGACAGTTACAAAAAGGCAATTTTGAAGTGATATTCTTCCATAAGAAGGGTAAAACATTTTGAGAGGCGTAAACGACAGATATTGAAAATGCCAGTAACATGTTTTCTCAGGTTTTCGTCTTCTGAGAGTTTGCTTGAAATTTATTAATTTGTATTATCAACCATTCTTTTTATAATTTCAAAAAATTTCCAATTATTTACTCAATCGCCTTCTCCCCCTCCCAAAATAATGGTTATTGATTTGATTGATTTATTATTAAATCCAGTATAAATATAAATTTAAAAATATTTATAAAAAGGGGTACAAGTAGTAAACACTTAAAAATTCAATATAAGAGATAACAATTTTAATTACTAAAATTACTTACTAAAAGGTTAATATATAAAATGAACATACATAAAGCCATATAAGAGGCTCTATTCAGACTTCAGACTAAATATTGCAATCAGCACGATAGATACATTTTTTTGTTGAAATTTTGAATTCTGTACTTTGGCAAGATATGGTGATTTCTAAGGTTTCTGCTGGATGTAGTTAAAAGACTTGTTAATGGAATATATAAAGAGTGACTTTGGTTATTATTGATGTTAATCGAATGTTCTAGACATTATAGTTCGTTTGTGAATATTTTGAAAGCCAAAATTGATATAGAAATTCAGGAACACGACGTGCATTGAAATTGTTCCATCGGAGAAACTCCCATGTACACACTTTAACATTATATATATATATGGTAATCCTGGTAACTAAACTATTTGGATATCAAGTCGATATTTTAGTTTTGATCGACCACATATGCAATGCACCTTATAAGGTAAATTCTATCTCAGCGGACTTACATACTTAAACGTTATTTACTCATTGAAAAGTTACAAGTATAGGCAATGAAATTGATTTCAATACTGATCTGTCTATTTATATTCGTACATCACTTTTGGAATTAACGAAAGCAAGCATTAACATCATAAACTTTTCCTTTTTTTCTTTGTAAATACATATTTCGCGGGCAACATAGGACGTCATAATGATCCATATAGGATGTCGTTCAAATCAACATAAAACGTCCGTGTGGGTAAGAAATGACGTTCTCGTGGCCCACTAAAATACGTCGTTATGAACTACATACAATGTCTGTTTGGGTCATATAGGACGGCTACAGGGCGACAAAAACGTCTTTGCTGGCGATGTAAGCAGGGGTGCAACCATAATTGTGTTGGGGGAGCCTGATGTAGTGGTTCTAATCAGGGGTGGATCCATAATTGTTATTATAAAAGGGGGTGGAGAAACTTGACCGACCATAGCGTAAGCCCGATGGATGTGTGTTTTGTGACGTTACCTGATACGTATTTAAAAAACTGAGATATTGGCACAGGACATGACAGCTGTAAAATATACCACAATAACCTGATTTTTTAAATTAACTTTAAAATTTATATATTTTTACAGGTGCTAATTGGTACAGAATTCAATGCCCAACAAAACCATTTACTTTCATACGGGCCAATTAATACGATTTGACATCCTACGACATAAGAGGGAATCCTGGGACGTTGACACATTATGTCCTACCCGTAACGAGTTATGGTGCGTTATAAGTTCTGACGAACAAACACCAAACAAGCTAACTAAAACCGCAACCGATAGGCTGTGACATTAATGCACAAGTACATATTTAACCAGATCGGTCTGATGGACGCAAAAAGTTGGAACCGCGCCTTAGGGTATAATTAAGGCTGCTCAGATGCAAAATGGTGCTATGTTTTGAAGTTAGACTATGTTCAAGAAATATCTACTTTAGTTAGGGTAACAAACCGCCTAAAGCGTTGTGTAAAAACAACTTATAAGCTAGGCAGTTTATAACGACAGGGCCTTCCCATAGTCATCGGTCCCTATTTTTTTCTAGGTCGTTGCATAGAAAGAGGAAGGGAGATTTAGCTTGAGTATTATGAGTCATGTTTATCTAAAATACGTCATTAGTAAATAAATAAATTAATGTTTCTTGAAGGATTTTAAATCAATCATTGTCAAAAGGAAGTTTCAAATTGTAAATATCTTGTTTTGTTTCAAGCAGGTGGTTTTGAGAAAATAAAAAACGAAGTATGTTACTGTTAAGTACAATCTATAATTGAAATAAAATGCCCTTGCTAAAAATAGGTATAATTGTCATAGCATTATGTCAGTGTTGTCAGAATTTATGTTAGTTAATAATGATTTATTTCACTAGGTTGATATGATTACACGATGATTAACATAAACTGGGATGGATCACCAAGTAGTAACGTACTCACAATTTAAAGCACAAACACAGTTGAAGAATTATAATATATTCTATACGACAACACTTGCACAACTTTCATAGTATTTGATGTCATAACATATTAAACCCGGTCTATCATTCCCCTCGATCTGTTTCGTGTTATCGCACTCTAATATATCATCTGGGTAGATCGTATCCAACCTTATCACATAGAACAAATTATCAAAACATACAGAGCAGTGTGATAAAGCACTATTCACGTTGTACTGTGTATCATTTCATCTCATATGAAATTCACATATATGATACCACTGTCCTAGTTTGTGTTATTGTCCTCTAAGAGCGCTCGATAAATGTACCCGACCTAAAAAAAACGTATGCAATATGTTTCTTCTCTTCAATGACACATGAAATGAAATGTTCCTTCCTCCCTTCCTTACTTCCATCACTTCCATCACATTTCATTCTTTTTGATGTTATTGCACTCTAAATTCTCCTGGAAAAAAGTTACCCAACTTGACAACAAAGAAAACAGCCTAAGATGTACATAATAGTTTATTATATTTTATGTCACAGTATATACCTAAATCTGTGTTACGGCATTATAACAGCTGGATAAAACGTGTATACATAAAACACATACATTACACATTGTTATTTATATTCATTCAAGTGGTATTTATTATTTACCAAATATTTATAATCCTTTGCATTACTTGTTTGGTGTTTCATATAAGTAATTGATTAATTAATATTCTTAAAGCATATATGTCAAATTTACACTTATATTAGTATACAAACACTCCTATTCGTGTTAACATTCTATTATACTAAATTCCCGCCCACAATATACCTCAATACGTTATTTGTAATCCCACTATAAATGATCCTGGGTAAAAATGTACCAACGTAAGTAACATTGATTTTAATATCCACACATGCATGTGTTCTACAGATCAGCAATATTTTTGTAAAGCGCGAACAGATTCAAGACAGTATCCCTATATATCAACCATAGACTCCCGATCATATATACGTTGTCGTTTAATTAATTAGAAAAAGGTGACATTGTAGTATCATTAAATACTTATCCATAGGCGAAAATCTCACGTAAGTTATCCATAATAGAAATCACGATGAGAACTGTCTTGTATTTTAATAACCACAAACAGGTGAATCGGATCAGCTAATCACAACGTTACCCTAACTTAGTTGTGAGAGGTCCATCGGCCTTTGACTGACAAAATAAGTGACCGCATTAGCTATTTCCAACTAAAGGATACACCACTTAGTACAAAGATTAACCCAAGTTCTAGTTTGTAGGCTTTGGCGGAGTTGAATCTAAATATATTGCTTTAGTAGTCATTTTCAAAGCCAACTATTTTCAATTTGTACATAACGTCTAGCACTAATTTCGTTCACAACGACGTATCAATGGTATGGAGTCCGTGGTTCACCTATTTATCCGTACAACATTAAATAACTTCATTGAAATCCCTACCTTCTTGGTATGTATTATTAACATCAGTTGATAATTAGTCGAGAAATGCAGTTTGAAACAAAAAATAATGTCTTCATTATCATAAATTAAAGCAAATGTTTCGGCCAAAAAAAAACATGAATTGGAGCAGCTGGAACAAACTTATAAATTCATATTGTTACAAATTCGGTCGTTTTACACAAAATCGTCCAGCTTAAGATCGACACTTTTAAGGATTCAAAATTATATGATGACTATGAGAACCTTCGATATGCTGCTCTATATACAATGATCTAAAGTGCCTTAATTGTCTCACTTTTCACATCACGGTATACTTACACTAATGTACTTTCACTCCTTTTCCAGAGGAAACAAGGCCAGGGGTTTACATTACCTTACCTCTAGACATGCAGCAGCATTCACATGACATGAGAGATATACGACCTTTATCACTAACTCTCATGAACACCAGCAAATATATTTCCAAGTCAGAGATGTGTAGTCGTATTTTGTAAATAGGGAAGATGTACATTTAGCAGTCGTATATACGTTAATTAATAACTTGTTAAATATGTTGTTGAAATACTTGTTTGAAACGTTCGTTTTTTTTTACTTAATGTTTTTTCCATTTTTTTTACCATATCTGCATGATATTACCATCGTCTGTACTGTTGATTTAAAATACTTTGACGTCAATCGCAAGAAAAACACACTGTCTTGTATTAGTGTATTTGCATGGTTAAACTGTTTTATTTTCTTTTAGCCAGAATTCAAAGGCAATATGTTGTCAGGGTAAGATGAACATGTTAACTCATTCAGTGTTGTAGACGCTAAAGAGGTGAGCACCTCTTTATATTTTTAATTTTAATTTAAAAAACGTCTCGCTGTTTTAACGAATTACACGGAAGCAGTTAAAGTTTAATATATAATTTCGGAGTTTGTATTAAAAACCATACCTTGAATGTCACCTCCTGCCGACTGTTATTATTTTCTTTTATATTTATTTGAATAATGAATTAATGTAATCATTGTGTACAGTTGTAATTGAATACATGATGATGAACTAACACATATCGGTATATGTTGCTTCATTTTTACCAAGCCATATACTATCTTACCATAATTTGATCCCACCGATCTAACAAAGAGACATTGTCACAAGCACTGGATTACTCATAATTAGTGAGTAAATACTGGTTGATTGTAATTTCGATTTTTATTTTGTCACATGGGCTAATGTAATGACTGTCGCTCCGGTCATCCTGCAATGTGCGATTTTTGTTGCCTAAAGGGGTGGTGTCATACTTCGAAAATGCTGTTTGAAATTAATATTTGGATATGTTGATATATATATATATATATATTACTGTAGCACTATCGTTGTATAGGTCTGGTGAAGGCTAACTGCACCGATTGCGGTTTATTTGTATTACTAAACTAATTAATCTCTGACCCAACTATCATTGTCAAGATAAACGTGCTCCAATATTGTCGCCTGTCTCATCACATTCATCACAATCCGAATGTAAAGGTCTCTTCGACTCGTCATTTTCGTTTGCCAACCGTACTCACGACACTATCATACTACAATGGTTACGGTGTACCTAATACATATATATGTATATCGGTAGACAAGATGATTTTCTAATCCGAGTCACGTGGCTAAAATTCCATCACGTTTAACTAGCCATAAATCACTTATTTTTTCAGCAAAATGATAACAAAAAACCCCAGCAAGCAAATATTTCAATAATGTTAATCAACTCAAGACGGATATATAACGACATGATAGATCTATTCACGTGTCATCTTCGAAACATTTTAGACGACCATTATGTGTACACATTTACACTACGTTTGACGTCATCAGTCAGAAAAACAGAGTGGCTGATTTTCGCGGGCTCAGCTGGATGTAAGAAGAGAATATTTCTTATTTGACCATTCTTTGGTCGTTTTACAAGAGGAAAAAACGTTTTTCAAAAGAAAATGTACAGATGGATTAAAAATGCAATAATATGGAAAATTACTAGGACCATGGAACCACCACTTTAAATATCATATTGTATATTCGGAAATATAATATTTACTAGAAGTCAATTATGATACCAAAAATACCACAAATAGAACAGTCATCCTTAAACATTGTCTGAATAAAATTACTTTGATGATATGAGATTGCAATATTAAACATTTAATGAAGAATGTCATTAATGATCAGGAAAACAATTTGTTAGATGAGCTGGGACAAATTAATCACTTATAGTGTATTCAGAGTGGAGTATAGAGCGCGTATGGGGGTGGGGGCTTGAAACTGGGTGTGATTAGATTTCCGAAATCGGGACTAAAATATTATTTGAATATTACATATGTGAAATTAAATCCCACCAAAGCCAGCATTGCAACTTATAATTCTTTCCAATTCATTTTCCTGGTAACATAGAACAATACAATGCGGTAAACGACAATGTCCACTTATATGGTTCAGTGAATAAAGGCGGTGGCATTAAAACAATAAACATAACTTAGCAACTTAGCAATAGATCATTTTAAAGTATTTATGCCCATCCCATCGGAACGGTAATATGCCGTCAAAATGTTGACAATTTTCATAAAAATGTTAAAATACTGACAGACTAATATGTTAACAAAATGCCATATAATTGTCGAATTGCTTATTTGATATATCGTGACAATTTAACATTTTGCAAATAAATGACGAATTATTCAACTTCCCTCGTACTTCGCAATTCAACAAATTTCTGAAAAATAGCTATTTTACTCACTAAATCAGAAGTTAGTAATTTGACATTTTGCAGCCCATTGATATAATTCGGTTGCTAAAGGATGAATTAGTGAGAGCAAAAATAAACACATTTTAACAAGCATTAAAACAAAATAAGTGGAATAAACGAGATACATATATATGATAATTTTACCATTTTGTTCAGAAAATTGTTAAATTACCAATTTCATGTTTATGTCATCTATTTGCCGCAAAATATTGAATTGACGGAAATTCGATAAGTAAGCATTTTTTTCATTTTTGCAACTAAATAATGAATTCGTCACGTGTTTTAAGTTGTTAACATATCAACTGAACAATTCATGAAATTGCTGATAATTGTTAACATCTTTTACATAAGGATCTTAACATTTCCACGACACCTTACAGTTTCCGAACATCCATAGGCTGGTAACCGACGTTTGTATTGACAAACATTAGCTCTTGGATTACCTAGCAACAAATGAGTTTACTTCTTTGTTTTCAGCAACCTGATATATATTTGGAAATAATGAAAAATAGAAAATAATTTGTAGACAAAAATACGTACTAAGTTTCTAGACAGACACGTGCATTGTTTGGTTCTTTTCGGTTAGAGGTTTATTACTGCATATTTTTCAAGGTGTGTTGCTGAAAAAATAATTACAAAATTTAATAAGCCACCCCATAGTTGTCTTATTGGTGGAGCTTTGGCTGAAGTACTGGCCAACTTTTAAGAAGCGGGAATGTTTGGGTTCTAAATTATATCGATATAATTGAAGAGAATATCCCTCGTGTTTCATTCTGCCTACTTTATTTTTCATTTGACGTCTGATCAATGTTTACATTAGCTTGTATCGTGTTAGTCATACACACTATAACGTTTCAGTTATCCAACATTATTGTCCATTTCCTGTATTTTACCTCCATACACGTAAGCAGGTGCATGAATATACATGATACGATTAATTCTCTCGTGTAGCTTTGGCAGCATAAGAAAGAAGTAATTATTCTTGTTCCAAGACTTAATGCTTCAGATGTTCACATCCCAACCGTAGGTACGTGGTATACTATGGAAAAGAAATCGATCCCACTGTACATATCTGTGTTCACAAGTAGCTAAATGTACTGGTATAATTGGTAGATTTAAAATGATTTGACCAAAATGTGTGCTTCGTACCATTTACATAACTCTGGTTTATGCTTATTTTACTTACTGTATTCATTCGAGGTCTAGTGTAAAACAAACCTACATTAGAAGGGTAACTAATCTCCGAAATTGAGCCATCATACACATCACTAATTCTGACCCCGGGGTCACATAGACAAATTATTCCAGTCTTAATCTAATAGGTGAATGGCATTACAAGTCTAAACATTACAAGAAATATAGATATAATAATAACCATTTTACCGCATGTATTTCGTTATCTTATCATACGCAATCATTTAGTGTACAACCACAATGCACATCAGCCTAATATTCTTCATTTTCCAGCAGCCGAACAAATTCTTCCAAAACAAGAAAGGAATCAGTTTTAAACCTAATTGACTTTTCATCAAATTTGTTTGTCCTATTCAATATACGCCATGTGGTTCTGGTAATATTTTCGTTTTGGTATTTGAGGATAAAAATAAGTAAAAAGAACTATTTGAAAGTTGAGGAAGTTTATTCGAGAGTTTGTTGTTGTAGGTACTGATGCTTTGTATGCAAATCGACACTATTTAGACCTCCATATAAATTTTGGACACCCATAAAAAACATAAATCTCACCCAAAGATATATATATCCCTTGTCTATTGTGCGACCCTAAGAGTATGTTGATTTTGGAGAACGAAAAGGGGTTCCGATACGGATCAGATACCCAGCTCGAAATTAACTTATTAGAGATCTTGTTCCCACCCTCGGGGAGATCAGATCCGGAGGTCATGATCATAACATTTAGTCTGAACGCTCGGGAGATCAATGTGACCGGATATCATCGTAATCGTGCTAATCAAATTAGCTACGCTAGTAGCTGCAAATTCGCTGAAATCATTGACTAGGCTGTTCATGTTTAACGTTTTTTTCTTCATATTTTTGCTGTGTATACTTGATGAGGGTTTTCATCGATTCTCCAATAAAAGTATTTCAATCATCTTTAACGAAGGTTTGATCTAACTTAACTGCATCAAGTTGTATTCAAGTGTAGAAAAAACAAGTAAGACTGGAATATATTTGTCGTTAACTTTTACTATAATTGAAAAGAAGACCTATTAGTAATGTTGCTAATATACTGCACTGTCAGGGACGGAAATTGCCCTCAAACTAACTTCGAAATGATTTATTTCATGATCTGTACCAGTTACTAAAACGTGTCATTCTAAGAGGTATACGCTCATGCGGATCCAGGAAGTTATTTCATGGGGTGAGTAACATGTAGATACGTTAGTGGCTGTGCCAGAGAAGGTTCAAGGTAAGGAGAAATTCGGAACTTTCTTGAATTTACAAACCGATGAGACACACATTAGAGACATTCTATTCAGAAAATTTTCCTTAAAAGGAGAAAATGTTTCTATTGTTAATAATATTTGTTATTGCCTTAAAACCATATTCTAATTTATTGTTGGAAAAGTAATTATACGGAATCCATAATTTAGATCTCAAAGTACTCGTACACAAATTCCACCAGCCGATGATGCACCTATGATAAGACACTGTTTATTGATTTTCGACGTGTGGCTTTCCATCGGTTAGTCAGAAAATATCAAGTATGGGTACTAGTGGGAACATTTCGATAATAGCATAAAGATACATACTTTGTTTTAGTTAAAACCTCACAAATGAAAAATTCAGATAAAGTTAGCTAGACTCAGCTATTAGATAGTAAAAACTGTTGTGGGTAGGTTTAACACGGACATTCAGTACGTCCCCTACATATATTTAACATTTAATTGAATATGAATTAGGCAGTAATATGATATATATACCAATTTGCACCCTAGTTCGACCAGCCAAGTATATGCCTTGTTGATTAATATCACGGTTATCGAAAGGAAAGTGTGTTTTGCTAATTATAAATATTTGAAAATACTTTTACTGATTCATGAGGGAAAAGACAAACAGTAATTTTTGCACTCCCAAACAATTCAACTTCCACTTAGAGCGACAACAAAAAGTATAAAAATCTGAGCCGGCGCCAACAAGCAAACTGTTAATGTGTATAAGCAAGGGCGGCGATTTCTTTTCAACATTGTGCGAGGGAGGGATGGGTGGGCGGTGGTCGGGTGAAACTGTAAATGTGCATTTCCCGATCGCATAGGAACCCAAATGAGAGGGGTTCCCCGTCCTCTTTGTAGAAAAATGTTGAAGCATTAAATGGAGCGAAATGTGAACGTTTATTTTGAATTACCGCTATTATATTTGAACACATTTTGAAATTTACAATGCAGCTTGTCTCATGTATGTACGGGATAGGCATACGCCTATGTCTAGTAATATGGCTGATGCTTGGTCGAAAACATGTCAATTTTGTGCGCTGTCAAAGAGATGTTCTAAAACTCCACACGTGGAGTTTCCGAACATATAGGATGAGTCATGCAGTCAACCCTACAGTATATCCCTGTGTACGTATATAGCGTACACAAACCTCATCAATTTCAGAAAACCTACACATTCCTGACCTCATTTCTCTCCGGTTAGGCCGATGGCCTAACTTGCTGAAGCACCCAAAAGGGCGGAAGCAGTTTATACAATGCATAATATAACATAACAAAGATGTTTGGTCGTTCTATCGCATGATACATATATTGAAGAAATGCATAGCAATGCGTTACACTGTATTCGGTCAGTAAGCTCACAAAAACGTCCTTCCTTTCTACCACAATATAATCTTTATTACGCAAATATGATGCTGATTTAACCGTATTCCAAACTTGAATTGGTATTGTTCCCTGACATGGTCGTGAAGTAAGACGACCTCAATGAAGTATTACCACTAACTAGTAGCAGATTTACGTGTGTGACCATCATACGCTCTTCATGATCATACATGGAATCGTGAGTTCTTTCAAGTAATTAGTTAGTATGGATGAAGACTTGTTTTTCGACATTTACTCGCCGGCCGCCGATCTAACAATGTTTGTCTAACTCATGTACTTAATTA
>WXZC020000391.1:0-12448 GCA_011317855.2 Paelopatides confundens
CTATTTTATAGCCTCATTGAGACAGATATAAAAATACAGTGGTACTAATTTAGAATCCGTACACGGAAGTAACTGACTGAACTGTACAACTGGCTTCAATAACTTGCACATTGACAAAAGATTGGATCTTGAGTTCCGCTGAGACTGTACTCTAGCGCGTACACGAACATTAACTAACAGACGGATTCTAAATTAGAGCCGAATATATTTTTGAAACAAAATACTGCCAGCCAAACAATTACGCTATCATGCTATCTGATCGGTGGAAAACACAGTTACCGAAATTTGAACACTAACATTTTGAAAATTCAAAATAGACACACAATATTAATCATCACAGAAAATGGTCATTTTTTACTCTATAAACATAAATTATTACATGCAAATATGTGGTTTGTGTTGGAGAAGTGATAGAATGTTTACAGCTTTTTTACCTGATTTCTATGTTAGGATCATACGTTGGAGAATAGAGGTATGACTATACATTAAATGTCACATATTGCTTAACGTATGATTATGTATGCCCTACCCTTTAGTATGATGACTTAATTTAGGCCTATATATTTCAGTAGGCCAGTCGTAATCCTACTATATCTTTCTTAGATAATTATACAGTACTAAACGTCAATTAATTGGATTACAACAGTGATATAGGTCTGCATGCCGGCTCGAGATCCGATATTTGTTGTTCTCTCTCCCTACAGGACTATCCATGTTTAGGTCCTGAACAGTCAGAAAATGAGTCGGAAGATTTCTTATTTGCATGTAAATTAAGTTTGATTTTTTTTGTATAACAAAATAAATATAATTGCAAAGTTAGAGTGTCACCAAAATGGTCATATGTTCACAACAGAGTGACATCCTCACACGGTCTATCCGAGATTTCCACTGGCATGGAATGTAGCATATAGTAAAATATTTATTACTAGAGACTCAGAAAGCCACGAGACAGTGTACATATTAGACACAACGATATTCAGCGTAGTATTCATGCTTAGGCATGCAAAGCACATTCATGTGCATTGACTGGGTAGAATGTGGGGTTAAGGGGTTCCAGTAGTGTTACCGTTTTAATGGGTAGATGCAATGCATTTTCATAATCCTCATTTGGTACTTGTCTGCAGTAGGCTATTTCTTGGAAGTAGTCACGTACAAGTTCGTAGAGTGTTAGTAAAACTGGTAACTAAATAAATGCAAAAAAACATGTATAATTTTACGCGATTCGTGCACATACCACTTTCCTGTTAGTCGGTCTTGCCTTAGAGCTGGTACAATGAAAGTATCAGGGTACGGATGGTAAACACCCAATATCCGTTTATCAGTTTAACAAATTTTCTCTTTTCCAATATCGACATTTAAGCTGATCTTCTAATGTTTCTCACTTCTTCCTCGGAATTTAGTTAGCATATAATTTATTAAGAAATCGTTATAGTGATACATTCCATTTTACACAAGATTTATGAACAAATTAAAAATATATACCAATATCTTCTTCTTCTTCGGTTTTACGTCCGTTTTTCCCATTATACGGGGTTAGACGTTCGATGATCTGGTGTGATCACCATTTTATATATATATATATATATATAAATATATACATATACATTTATACATAATTTGATCACTAAATAATAGTCATGCACTCTTATAATATTCTGAGTACCATTTGTAAAATAGATGTGGTAATAATTACAATATATTGTAGCTACAGCTCAATGGAAAATCATTCGACAATTGTGAAAAGCAGGTCATAACTGATATATGACAGAAGTATATTATTGTTATCTATGATATCCATAAAATAAAGTATATTTGAGTGTAAATATTTATAATAGTAAATATCGGTATTGATTCTAATATTGGAATTATTCTAAATAACCTCATTACAAAAAAATGACGTAAGCATACTTTCGCCAAGAGAAATATACATTAGTAATCAAAGTATTATCAATTTTAATATCCGTATCTTTATAATCACATTCGAATAAAAAAGATTCCAAACCAGTTTCCAAGAAGTTGTGTTCTGATCCCTATACCTTTTAATATAACTACATTTAACACGCTGAATAAAACTTCTTATTTGAGTTACTCTTATTAGACGATCGTAATTCTGCCAATAGGGGTAAGATCCCGTTGAGACCAAATATTTAGAATAAATTTAAGTCTAGAGAGTTTCGGCATATAGTTCAGATGAAATAATATATCCTTAGTATTATTAAATATAATCCCTTAAGGTTGTAACTGGTCTAACATCTAAGTAAATTTAAAGTTGAAATAGTGGAAAAATATCACTCTTCTTCATAAGTAATCTTAAGTCCAGAAGAGACTTCAAGAATGTTAAATGTATCGACATTCGTCTTTAAAGAGTCATAACTCGCATTTAAGAATATTGATGTGTCATCAGCATATTGCATGAGTTTCGTTTCTTTCCCATAATAACTCCCTTGAGAGTGAATACATTATTTACTTTACGTACCAAAATATGGGTACAAATTATAAATAGGTAGGGACTTAAAGGACAACCTTGTCTGACTCCCGTAGACATTTAGCGGAGGGAGGAGAAAAAACATTGTTACAAACACAGCCAGTGGCATTTGAATATAAAGTACTCAACCATAGGATGAAACCAGAATCAAAGTTGAAAAATTAAGACAATTGAAGATAAAAACCCATTCCAATCAAAAATAGTACTAATAATAACAGTCCAAGATGTTTGTATTATTTACAATATTATATTAAATCAAGAGTATACATGAATGTTTTCTCCGATAAATCTATTTTAATGTAACCAGTTTGATTTGGTTGGATTATCGAAGTGATGACATTCTTAATTATTGTGGCCAATGCCTTGGAGCAGCTTTTGTAGTCAAAATTTAATAGAGAAATTGGATGATAGTTCTTAACTAATGTTGGATCTTTGTTTGGTTTAAGGATAAGAATAATAATCCTATGGCTTTGTTCACTATTTAGACCAGAATGGTCATACGCAAACTTGATTTATTTTGTAACTAATTCGTCTATAGCAGGCCAAACATGTTTATAAAACTACACTGACGACCATCACTTCCATGGCTCTACACATTATTTAAAGAAAACAAAGCCAATTTACAATCATATAGTGAACATTTACCCTCACATGACAATGAATCCTACTCTCTATGATTGCTATTAATAATAGGTTAGAGTGTTTTACGAGCCAGGGTCACAAACTCTTACTTTTGTAAAGGGTCTGGTAAAATATATTTAATCGACAAGTACGTCAGTCTCTGTCTGGATTATTGAACCATTATCATCTTTAAGTTTTCGAATAACATTATTCTTATTGTTTTTCTAAGTTAAACATTTTTTTTTGTATTTGTTTCAATTGTTCAATCCAACCGGTTTTAGATCGAATGATGATACCCTGAATTTTAAAATCATAAATTTCCTTTTTCCGTCTCTCACTCGCCTTATTTTTGCTATCACTAATTGAGGCTTTTCTAATTAAATGCTTAATATACTGCCACCTACAAGGGGGGATATCTACCAGTGACCAATTCCGATTCTTTGGAAATAATCGTATTAATTAATGTTATGTAGTTGGTATCGCGTAATAAAGATTTTTTACATTTCCAATAACCCGACCCTCTTTCATCCAATGTACATTTCTTATCAAGGGGGTTTCTCTTGCGCCAAAATATAAAAAGGTCATATATTTTCATAAACTCCAGACATGTATTTCTAGTATTAAAATTGGTGTGTGAATTTCCTCCGGACTTATCTCAACCTAAGTTAAAAAAACACTTTAAATCACCCCCGATAATAACAGAATCCCACCCTAAGTGACCAATATTAAGCGTAATAATTAGGTCAACGAGAGATAGGGAGAGAGAGAGAGAGAGGGGGGTCATCAAGATTTGGGCCGTACAGGAAAATTAAAGTCGATGAATGTTCTAAAATTCAAATTTCGACGATGATACGCCTACCATTATTACAGATAAAAGAAGTCATAACATTAAAACTGAGCTGAGGATTAGGAAGAGTACATACTCCACGACTGGAGGAACTAATGTGGTGGAAACTAATATTCCCGTCACACTCATTTCTCCAATACTTCTCGTCAGTGCTCATGCTATAAATTTCTTGTAAATAATATATGCCCCTAGTTTGCTTATGTAAAAATGTAAACATGTGTCTTCTTGTTTTTGTTTGTCTGAGACCCCGAACATTATAAGTGCTAATCTTTAAAGCTGACATATTTGAGAAATCTTATCTTAGCATAGAAGCAGTACGAAGCGGACGAAACGAAATTCGGGGCTTCTAAGATTACAAGACAGATAATTATCTTAGAAGTAAACATTATAATCATTCGAATTAGAGAGGTATATTTAGATTGAAAGAAGATGACGTGTATCTAAATAATGAAGAATAGTATAAAAAAGGTAATGAGATGGTTAAAATCCAAAAAGTAAAATAAAGGACACCGCAAACACCAATGACCCGGAAAGAAAGTTCTTACGAGATTCAAGTTGGGGGATGCATGGCCCTAAAACTTCCTCCTGAAAGTTCCCATTTGGGCAAATAGAAGAGCCTGAAAAGGCGTAGGCATGCTGGACTTTCAATCAAATTAGTAAGTGTAATATCTGCACCCGAGGAGAATGAGAATGACTAGACTTATTCAAAACTGAACGGTTTTCCATCGCGTTTTCAACACAGGCCTCCTGCGAATCGAAGACAGGACTGGACTATACGACCCCGTTTCCTTTCCAATTTTAGGTCAGCTGGGTACAAATCATCAACTAAATAGTATTTTTTCGAGGCAAGGGCCTGTCTGGTGTTTTTATTTACCTTATATTGATAGAATGAGAATATGACAAAAAAATGCCCCTCTCTGCCGGGCACAATTTTCTGTCACGGTGGGCTCTTTCAAGTTTACACGAAGCGACTCCTACCTCTTTAAATATTTGTTGAGCTGACATAATACAGTTCTCCCCGTCTGTCGTTCCGACTTCCACAATTCTTACATTATTTCTTCCTTCTAGAAATCGCTCTTCTTTGTTGATGAGAGAAACATGTATAATTCTTTCATCATCTAACTTGGTCATGTTTGCTTTCAAAGAGTCACTACTCTTATTCAATACATTCCTTGGAATTTATTGTTAGCACACAAGTGACTTGTTTGTGCTGTGGTTGAAATTATTTGCTCCTTTTCATATAATATCATATTTTCAGAACTTGCAGTATCCATACTAGGTGTTTGTGTTTCAAAATAAATTAAGTGTGCATTAAAAAACACTAATGTCTGAGTTTCTGGAGACTTGGTTCTAGGGCTCCTATCAGTGTTTTTCCCATCACCGTTAACCTATGACGAATCAAGGTCAGTTGATTAATTGGATATAAAAATATTTAACAAATATTAATTACCCACTTAGAGTTTCTTATCCACATTTGGGTTAGAAACTCTAACTTAAAATTGTTGTAATGGTGTTGCATATCATTAGAGTGTAATGTTTTTCCATAATTCCATAACATAATTGCACTATATTTATTTATGACAGTAACTCGCTGTATGTGTTTTACTGTTAAAATTCAGTAGCAGTATATGCCTAACTTGATGGTTATACTTTGTTTGGGAAAAGTAACAAAAGGCAGTTTATTTATAATCATTGCAATATCGACCATATTTTTACAGATGTAGGGAAAATTTATTGTAAATAAAGAAGTGTCAGCAACATTCGATTTCCCTGTTTATCACTATAAGTGTTATATCTCCAGCTGTTACCATAGGTTATCAGCATCTGTAAAAAAAACTAGAATACCAATGGGCCCATATAACCCCTTTTCATATACTTCCTGAACACGCCAAATGAAGAATTACCCAACAGTAAATGTGAACAACTTAAAACAATCAATACAGAACAGAAGTGTTGTGCATATTATAAAAAATGAGCCCAAATGGCCTTTACGTACCGTAATCTTTCATGAACAAATCATGAACATCCAAAAGGGACCACTACTCGACACATATTATCACATCTTTTGCCAAAATTCATAAATCTCTGTGAGAGAAGAAGCAGTTTCCAAACAATGACCCAACATTATCCCTAAATGACATTTGACCCAAATTTCCTGAACATCCCATACAGTCCACCACCCAACGATCATTGTAGCCAACTTTCATATAAATGACAACTTTCATATAAATGTCATGTGGTGGGGTACCCCGATTGGCCACCAACATCCTAACCACCAAATGGGCTAGTTCAACTAATCCCTTGAGTACCCGAATTTTTTTATTACAACATGTTCAGCATATCCTCAAGTGTCATGCATGACCAATTTAAACAAACTGATGTGGTAGAATGCGCGCACAAGAATCCCGTAATTGACCATGCTCTGCCGAATGAAAACAGAACTATGTGTTTTCCTAATCGTATTGTTTATTTGTATGGTGTATCTTTACGGAAGATTTGTACTTTCAAGGAAATGTTTATACTTTCATAGGAATTTGCGCACATATTAGATGGCACGGAATAAACTGTCAAAATAGACAGCATGACAGTTGATATTGCATCTTTCAAATATAAATAATTGTTCATGTCGATAATATTATAAAACTAATTTTGTGAATTTGCTAAGAGATGACAACCGGCTGGTTTGGTACAAGGATATTTTCTTTGTAAATTACAAACGACCGTGACTTGTTAATGTTTCGATAGTCTGTGGAATCTGAAAAATGTCATTACGTTATGTTGTATATTATAGAGAAGAAATCGTTGAGGGAACACCATTATCAATATTCAGCGAAACCTTTGTAGGTTAAAATGTTACCCCATTTACATGTTGAAACATGTTTGTGTTTTAAAGCCACATGTGGTAGGTCCATCCTGCCTTAGAATATATACATTAATGGATGTGAATGTGCCATAAGGTATGTCACAAAAACTTTCCTTATTGTATATCTTACACATTTTTTGTAACATTTTTATTCAGGATGGGTACACAAATATTCCAAGATAGATACAATGTTTAAGGTGTGCATAGAACACAATTTACGTTTCTCGTAAAGAGAAGACACAGTTACGAAAATAAATTTTCACTCGTATATGCTTGCATACATATTCTAACTTTATATGAAAAAAAAAAAAAAAAACACAAACCAACAATAATACAACGCAATAGTGAAAGAATGAAACATACATAATGAGCTATGAAAAATATATACAAACCACATAAATGAACAGCAATGTCTGGTCTGGTTTTAATCTTTGCTTTGACGTTCTTATATGTAATTAGAAGAATACTTCTGAAGATAATACTTTCACGAACAAGCAGCCAGCTGTGAAGTTAATACAAAGGCAGCTACTTGTTGTGCAACATTTTTTTGCGAAGCGACGGTCGTGTGGGGTTGAAGGGGAAAGGGATTATTCTTTTGTAAGAGTTTAAACCACTGTTCGTATATGGTATATATTTTGGATAAATGCCCTCGTAAGCTGATATAACTTCTGATAGAACACAGTAAACGTATATGATGTTCCATTCCTCTTTTGCGTTCATCGCCGGGCTTTCTCTGTGGATCCTCACTGCTTCGCTAATCTGCCTGAGCATGCAGTCGTTTCTATACTCAGCCGTAGTGTTCATGACGACCTGCTGGTTAGTGGACTCGTGTGTGTCCACACAGTGCTTCCATAAGACTCCTTGCTCATTTTCCATCCCGATAAAATGCTCTTTACCGTGTTCATATGCATTCCTCGCAGTCTGTTCTATGCTATGTACTTGCTACCACACCCACACTGTATTTCGTACGTGACAGCTTACCAATTGTGCCAGACAATTAACAAACATTGAAACAATGGAGTGGTTATAATTGTTCTCTTCTCGGCACGTTATCCCGCCTATTAATTGGATGGATCGGACATCTGCACGGTAGTTTAGTTAGATAATCGTCTCCACCTATCCGGTTAAAATAGTTTCCGACAACTTGGAGACATTACCTGCCAAAAGCTTGATTTTAATTTGAATAACGCAATATTTGCCAGACAACCGATACTTTATATTGGTGCTAATAATTACGCCCATGAACTGGGAAAATATGAATCTACCCGTTAATTTAGATCAGGGGTAGCCAATTATTTTTTATGGAGGGCCAAATTGTGAAACCCAGATTGTTGCTGAGGGCCAAACAAATTTTCCACATAACTCAGGGGCGGAGCTAAGGGTGGGCGCAAGCCCAAGCACCGCCCACCCAATAATTTGGTCAATTTTGGCCAAATAGCTAAATTTGGCCATTATTAGCCTATTTTTTGGCCATTATAGCCCATTTCGCCCACCTACGTTTTGTCCCTGCCCACCCATGAGCTAATGTCTGCCTCTGCCACTGGCATTACTTCTAGTAGCCTATTATCATTTGATACAATTATAAAAAAAAGACAACATACTTATTTTCAACATTTATCACTTTTATTTATCACATTTATTAATATTGATCACTCAATTTTTCACTTTTTAAAGTTATTCAGCACATTTAGGCTAACAGTTCTGTCCAAGAAATTATTAAATGAAAATGGGTGCACAGCCTGTACATAGTAGTGTACAGAAATATAGGCTATTTAAAATAATATGATAAAATGGAATAGCCTAGCAAACTCAGAAACAAAAAACACAGGAATAGCCTACAGTCTTTTAGACTGCAGCAGCATCAGCTACTTACAGTCCATTGGTAGATTCACCCTATTCAGTGAGAGGCATCAATCCTATGATGTGCTTGCACAATGGACTTGAAGTCAGGTTTAAGTGCTGATGTGGCAATACGCAGCACATCTGACAGATGTTCATCACTGAGAGAGGATCTGTGTTTTGACTTGTTAAAGTTCATCACTGAGAATGTTTGTTCACAGATGTATGTGGATCCAAAGAGAACAAGCATCTTCTGGGCTAGACTCCTGATGTGTGGGAAGTTCTCCTCTTTGAGGGCTGAGTAGATTGTCAGTAATTGGACTGACTTGAACTGCTCTGCCAGCAGTGGATCAGACTGCAGGTCTATGAGTTCCAGCTGTACATACTGGGGGCACTGTCCACCTCACATGTGAAAGGAGAGGAGATTGTGCGCATTTCCGGTTCCACTGCTTTGAAGTCTGCAAACCGCCTGGAAAACTCACCATGCAGCGCCTTCAGCATGCCAGCATATCTCCTGAGCTGATGAATGAATGAAAAATGAATTATGTATTTGGCCACATTCAAACATAACACAAATTATTTTATGTATGGAAATAAAAATGATTAGGCTGAACTTTTGAAGCTTATAAATTGCTTACCTGATTAGCAGGTGGAATCTGCTCCTTCAGTGTGGGAAGGTGGGTGAGTGTATTGATCTCCACTTGTCGAGAGAGAAGCAGCAGCTTGCTCATGAAGGCATTGACTAGGCTGTGCATCTCATGTGCGAAGAGACCTTGTCCTTGCAGTTTTGAGTTCAGCTCATTCAGGAGGGCAGTTACATCCACATCAAAAGAAAAATCAGACAGCCAGTCTGCATCAGTCAGTTCAGGGATGTCCTTCCCTTTCACCTCACAGAACTCCTGAATCTATGCCTTCAGGTCCCACACTCGTTTGAGCACCTTGCCCAGGCTGAGTCACATGACAGCTGTTTGTTAGGGCAGATCTGTTGGTTCAGTCTCATGTTCCTCCAACAGGGCCACAAATTGCCTGTGATTTAATGCTCTTGCCCGGATGAAGTTTACAATTTGTGTAACAACATCGACCACATGCTTTATTTTCAGTACAACCTCGCACAGCACTTCTTGGTGAATAATACAATGCAAACATATAAGCTTCTGTTCTGGGTTCATCTCAGCCACTTTATCCTGCATTCTTTTCAAAAGGCCTACATTTTTCCCAGTTAAATTAGGACAGCCATCAGTTGTAACACCGATCAACTTTTCCCACTGTAGACCTAACTTTTCCATGCATTTGTTTACCTCTGAAAATAAATCATTACCGGTTGTTGTTCCTTTCATTGATTGCATTGCAGCCAGTTCTCAGCCAAGGCCAGGGAGAAGAACTCGAAGTTATCCGCTTTGCATTTCAGCTGTTTCTCCAGGTCTTCTGAAATGTCCTCAATCCGCCTGGTGACGGTTCGCCTGGAGAGGGGCACTTCTTTAAAAAGCTTCGTCTGCTCCTCTGGGCAGAGTATTTCAGCGGATTCCACCAAGCACTCTTTAATGAACTCTGCGTCAGAAAAGGGCTTGCTACGTTTAGCAATTTTGTGGGCTAATACATATCTGGTTTTAACAGCACCTTCGTGTGCTTTATGAAGATTTTTAAATAATCATTTCCTTTTATTTAGCTTAGCTAGCAGTTGCTCGGCCGTCCTCGCCTTCTGACTTTCAGATATACTTTTGTACTTGTCAGAATGTTTGGTATCGAAGTGACGGCGCACGTTAAAGTCCTTGAAAACAGCCACTTTCTCGTTGCACACTAAACACACATCTTTGTCATGAACCTGTGTGAAGAAATACTTTGGGTGTCCAGGAATCTGTCCACCTCTGCAGAGTGTTGCGCAGACAGAATGTTTACAGAATGTCGTGTGCCCGACTTTCTTTGATGTGCCCTCTGCAGCTGTCAATCACGTCAATATCAACTGTGACAAGCCGCTCACGCTCGGTTTCAAAATAAAAGGTGCAACGTTTTTTTACCCAAATTGTTTTAATCGGTTGTATTTATTTAATTACTAATTTATTGACCTCATATTATTCAGACCTTCCGAGGGCCATATAAAATCACCGGCCCGTATCATGCCCGCGGGTCGTATGATGCCCAGGCCCTGGCCTAGAGGAACTACTCAAATGATCTTGAATGGTTTTCACAGTGTTTCCACTTTGGAAACTTTTTGGGAAATAAATAAAAGCATTAGGCCCCGGTACTTGGCTAGCCTATAACTAACTTACAGAAAATGCCACGTCTTATCAAATTTGCTACCAAGTGAAGCAAATTGTCACCATGATAGGCATGTGTACTAGGGAGGAACAACTCTAGACCGCTTAAGAAATTGTTCCAAATAACCCATTCCAAGTTTCCATGGAAATTAAACTTCATGAATAACATTTGAGACAAATGTTTGTTCTATGGATGCCAGGAATTAAAAATAAGTTATTTATGCATAAGACCTGTGCCCTAGCCTAGTCCTATTTGCAACAAATATTAAAATTTCAGAGACGTTCAAAATGATGACCCAATGAGAGCTCAGTATTCAATCTGTGGGCTCAGAAATCGACCACCTAATTAGTTCCTTAACTCAGCAATCAGTGGTTCCTTTCCTATTCTTTTGTTGGGGTATCTAAATATTTCTATCAAAACATCAATCTTACTTAGGCTATCTGAGATACAAATTGAAACCGCCCATTCACCAATGGCCATAACAAACGCCTTATTTCAAATTCAACCGGTTTGGGTTAAATATCAGATAAATTAGGATTGTGAGTCTGAAAGCAAAATAGCAAATTAATTTTGAAAGATCTGAGGCGAGACTATGTGAATATGTACACTGTTTACGCCTCTAATAAGCCTAGCATAGGTGTTCATTATTAAATTATGATATTTATAATATTGCTGATTTAGTGGTCGAAGTACTAGGCCCATGCTACTGGTATTACTACCAGCCTGGATATGGACATTTAGGCTAACCCTAGCCGGTACTACATGAGTCCTACTACTACTAGATTAGGCTTAAACTGGATAACTGCCAATTCGAAGTTGTATTGGGTTAGCCTAGTGCGTCATATTGTACGTTGTACCCGGTAACATAGTAGTACCTATAAAATATAACAACCATATATGGTCTAGGATAGGCCTAATAGTACGACACGCCTAGGCCTAGACGGGCCCCAACATTTAGAAAAACTTCAATTCAATTAAGACATAGCAACTTGTAAGTGTAGGCTTGGGTACATCGCTCATCCCATATCAAACGATGCTAGGTTAATCCGTGATTTATCTTGGTTAGAATCCAAAACGGATGAAGAGATATTTAAGTAGTAGTTACATAGGAAATAACGAATAAAAAGGGCTTTCTTTAACGTACATTCTTATTTTCACCGATTTTGATGGCGTGGGTAAATCAAAATTGGAATACTTTGACCCAGCGCAGATGAATATTAAGTTTTTAACCTCCAAGCCCTCTGATTTTATGTCTCTTTATTACCATGAATGGCGTTATACACATGTCAATACCATGGCCTGCGGCGGTATTGCACACAGAATTAGACGTACGGATTCTTTATCCAGAGACAAAAATTTGGATACAATGTCTCAGAGTGCTTATTGTAATGTTATGAATCAACTCTATATCAGTTGGCGCTCATCGCACGAGTCGCAATACATTCATCAATGAATGATGTCAATACTAATTTGTAATAACAAATGAATAATTTTATTTATATGATAGGCTTTACTGATGTTAATATTTGAAGACGGG
>WXZC020000392.1:0-12443 GCA_011317855.2 Paelopatides confundens
TATCATTATACTGTAATAATGATGAAGAGTGGGAACAATTGTGCACCCATGAAACAGACCTGTAGATTAAACAGTAATGAATGAAACTTAGTCTATAGTTACCGTCTTTACTACACAGCTCCAACCCCTCAGTTGTAGAGCAATATTTGAGCAAATTGGTACTCATCACATATCAGCAATATCGGACTTTACAGAGACGACGTTTTATCCATTTTCAAAAATATAACAGAAAGAACCGCCGACGGGGCCCACAACACCCTCGCAAAAGTGTTTGAAAAACTTGAACTCAAAATCACCACCCAAGCTAACTTAAAATTTGTCAACTATCTCGACATCACTTTGAACCTGGGAATCGGTAGATACCAACCATACCTCAAGCATAACGACGAACCATTGTACGTACATCGCATGTCGAACCACCCACTGGTGTACGACGAAAACCCAAATCGCACAAAACGTCAGTGTCAGAATAGAAAACGGAGCACCATATGGTTCAATCACATATTCAGCAAGCAAGTACATACAAACGTAGGAGGAACTTTCCTACGATTAACCAAGAAGCATTTTCCAACCGAACACCAGCTACACAAAATATTCAATAAAAATAACCATCGTTAGCTATTCCTGTCTACCCAACATGAAAGCAATCATTGCTAGCCACAACAAACGACATCTCTAAAATAATCGACCCCAACCTTCAATAATAATAATAATTTATTTTGTATAGCGTAAAACCATTACAAATATTCTAAAACGCTTTACATAATGATAATAATGATAATAATAATAATAATACATTTATATATCGCTAAATAAAACACAAGAGGAGCAACGATTTCAAGCGCTTTACAATAAGATGATAAAATGATATAAAATGATATAAATTGATATAAATCGTTAAGAGGGTAAGATAATATAAAACATTATTAAGATGATATAGAACATTCGAAAAATATAAAACATGAATAAGATACGTGGCCAACAGTGAGTGTATAGCAAGTATTAAGCCTGCATGTCAAAATTGGCAGTGAGAAAATTGATATATAAAAATATGCAGTATAGCGCTAATAAAACGTTTTAAAGCCATGACGACGTAAAGAATGACAAGTTTTAAGCCTGCCCACGTCATCAATGGCAACCGTGTTTTAGCTAGATTAGGTGGACTATACTAAATAGATGTTTGAACAGGGTAATATTCTGTAAATACCCAAACTAGTACGTTTTTGGGAAGTCCAATAAGAGAATAAAAGAACTAATCACAAGTAATCTGAAATGTTGCAAGTTGGCATGTCAGGTGACCTGAACAAAGTCTCCTAATATGGATAAATCTATTGTTTAAAAAGTTCATCTCTTTGTGAATTTGTAATGCATTTTATTATCCGTGTGCATGAGAATATGAACTTTCAGTGCAGGGGTGACTGAACTGCATTTGAACCATCTGAAAGAGACATATTTACATACCATTTCATGACAATAGCTATTACCAAATGCTCTTTAGAACTGTTTCCTTGTTAAATCATATAAATACTGAATACATCAATAAAGATTGATTACTTAATATTCATTTGGTGTATGTTATGATTGCTTCAGTAAAAGCTACTGAATATACTTTTCCTGATTTACTCACTAGTGTGGTATTTAAGATGAGGAAGTTTCACTTCCTGCTGTGCTTAAGCCCAAAGTAAATTGTTATTTAGTGACCAAATAGAACCCCTTGAAAGTCCCTTGACTTTATATGTTTCTACATTGGATTTTTGGGCGAGCATGATGGTTTTAATTTTCAGATATGATATAGTGGTGTGCTGCTTTGCCCATTTAATTGACTTGATGAGAAGATGTTCCGAGATGATTGGGTAGAAGTATACGATATCAATGACTACGAACCTGTGGTTTTTCGTTTCCTTTATGGATGAGAGCCAGTCGAGTGGGTGTTTCTCCATTCGGATAAATCCACTTTCGGTCTGAGGTCTGAGTTAAGTCTGTCCAACATGATCTTGCTAACCTTTTCCATTTCGCTGTTGGTGGGGACTATGAGCCGGCATGATCGTCTTGCTGTTACCAAGCGTATTATTTGAAAGTAATAAAACCATGTCGGATCATAAACACCAGCGCTTGGGTTCGACGGAAAGCTGCAATCTCGATAATCTCGTTAAAAAACATGACAAGCTGCAGACTGCAATGATGGCACTGACAGAGCAAAAGGGGATGCGTTTGGAATCCCATTTGGGTAAGCCCACAGACCAGGGGCGTATACACGAGCGGCAACAGGCGCGCGCCCATGATGGTAGTATCACTTTGCATCTCAGCCCATCAGTACATGAGCAAAACATATCAAAGGTCACAGGCCCCACCACAATCAGTGCTTCTTAGTTTAACTTTAATTTTAACAGCTCTAGCGTAAGTTATACACATGTACTTATGTTTCTCATCTGTAATACATATTTCTATTGAACCCGAACAGAGAATACTTTCCACTAAATTTTACGAGAACTGTGTTGTGATTCTGACCTTCGCACAGAGTCATTTTGGCCATATGAGAAAGGGTTCGTTGCAAGAATACGTTACAGCGGAAATGAAAAGCGGTGGAAAGTTTGCTGACATCGTAAAGAGAGCAAAGAGTAGAATAATAGCTGTCGAAAATTACCTTGACAACGATTTCCTGACAGACATGCATCGTCAGAGACTTCTTTGTTTTATTGCTCAAATCGTACAAGAAAACAAGGGATCCGTGTATTCAAACGAAGCATTGAAAATGGCCAAGGAGAGAGTCGAAATGGAAGAGGCAAAGCGCAAAGAAAGAATTGAAAGGAACGAACAATTGCTAGGAATGAGACGGCAATTGGAAGAGTTTATTAAACAGGAGTATCTCAAGGGCTTATCAGAACAGGAACTTAACAAAATACATGATAACTTTATGAATAATACATTGAAAATCATGACACAATCCCACGTGGGACGGCGTAAACACGTGACCTATAACGATGTTGAGGATTACCTGCAAGATTTCATTAAAGAATATGTAAAACTGATCGAAAATATGAAAAACATGAAACGTAAAGAACGAGAACAACAGGAAGAAGAAGAAAGAAAAGAAGAACAGCGCAAGAAAATGATAGAGATTGAACGAATGCAAGACTTGGTTTTTTCATTTGTAAGTATTTTTTTAAGGCGACAATCAATACAAATATTAGAAAACCTAAAGCAACTTTCTACCAAAACATTTAATAATATAAGAAGTATGTTAGAGTCATCCAATATTAACGTTGAAGATGAACACATTGACCATTTTATCAATGAAACTTTTTTTGAGAATCCTACCGAAATAAAACAGTTGATACTGCAAAAACGCATGAAATCTGAGAAAAAGGTCAAACGTAACCAGGTAATAAAGATTACAATCGAAATGTTAGATGCAAAGATTGATACAGCATTAAAAGGCAAATATGACAACGAATTACATATATTAATTACTGAATTACAATCTTCTAGTTCAGGTAAGTGGAAACAGTTGTTTGCTGGGCTTGTGGGGAAAGACATTGAAAACATAGGTATTACAATTAGTGATTTGTCGAAATTGTATTTGAAAAAGAAAAAAAATAATCTTGAACATTATTTGAAAACCGTCCTAAAAGAACGAGAAATACGAAGGAAAAAAGAGAGAGAAAATAAAATGAAAACCATAATGGAAATGTTGACAACACAATTTTCAGTTGTTCTGGAGGGAAAATGTGACACAGAGTTACAACAATTAAATACTGAATTGGAAGACGAGGAATATCCTAATTGGTTTCCATTGTTTGAAACGCTTTTGGGTGATAGAATTAATAATTCTGATATTCATATCAATGAAATATATAAAATATATTTCGAACAGAATCGTAATAATCTTCAAAATAACCTGAAATCCATCCAAGAAAAACGACAAAAGAAAAGAGAATTTGATGAACTACGCATACAAGCATTCATTGCAATTTCATCCAAAATTAGCAACAATATAAAATATTATCTGACAGGAAGAACTGCTGAAGAACTAAAACAATTGCAAAAAGATATACAAAGGAAGGAGGTTCAAAAATTTATCATTGATGATATAAATAAATATCTGAC
The DNA here is from genome assembly GCA_011317855.2 of Paelopatides confundens. Taxonomy (NCBI): domain Eukaryota; kingdom Metazoa; phylum Echinodermata; class Holothuroidea; order Aspidochirotida; family Synallactidae; genus Paelopatides; species Paelopatides confundens. The sequence continues at coordinate 4,108 of WXZC020000392.1, forward strand.
AGAAAAAAATTTAAATAAGGCTTTAACTGATCGGGAAATAAAGGAAGAGATACTTAAACAAATTGAGGGACAAAGTAAGATTATAGAGGAATGTAGACAATTGGCAGGTCAGTGTTTTGCAGGTTTGACAGAGGTTAGAATTAACGGGGGTGGCATCTCTAAAATATCAAATGTGAAAGTAAACGATGAAATTCTTGTTTATGATGAGAATGGTCATCTATTTTATGATAAAGTTTATCTCATTTCACATGCAAAGAAGGACACAATACCCTTTATTCGGCTACAAACTTGTTCGGGTAAAGAGCTATTTATTTCGTCGGGCCATTTATTGCCCGTTGATAGTCTTTACAATAATGTCGCCACTAAAGACGTAGCACTTGGTGACATCATATTTACTTTAGACAATGACGTGATGACACCAGATATCATAAAATCAATATCATACGAGCTATGTCAGGGAGCGTATTGTCCAATGACAATGAACGGTACTATTATTGTCAACGATGTTGCAGCTTCTTGTTACACAACATTTTTCCCATATCGTCTTGCTCACGCCTTGCTTGCTCCCATTAGACTCCTCTTTAGTTATTTACCCCTTCCTCTATTTGATAAGTTACTCCTTTATGACAGAGAGGAAGGAATGCCTGTCCTGCTCCTAAAATATCGTTCTATGGTCACCACATTGCGTTCATTTTTAGAAAATCGTTACCATTCGAAAAACCAGCGTGTGATCTCTTCGAACTAAAACTACGAACACATATTTGTCCAAATATTTTTTTTTTTTATTTAAACTGATATTGTGAGGAAATCAGCAATTATACATTTAAGAACGTATAACCTCCAAAACCATTGATATCGATATCAACGCAAAACCACATCACTGATATAACCATTATCATTTCATTGCATGTACAAATATGGTATGCAAAGAAACGAGTGATTGGGTGGAAAGAACGTACCAGAAATATATGAAAGGCAGATGAAATATAATCCAAAACCACTAATGTAGCCAGTAAACATTTTAAAAGAGAAAATATTGTCAAAAATAACTGTACTTAACGCAATGCATTCGATCTTCGAGTACATATAGAGCAAATTAAAGGAAAATTTTAATAACATTGACCGGGATAATTTGTTCTCCCTCTACATATACGATGTTATTCAATGACAGCTTTCATAACAGTCATAATTTGTTCTTCCTGTACATATTTTGATTACATCCAATTTTGATAAAACTCACCAGGATATTTTCCAACGGTGTTATATTGTACTTGCTGGATGACGCCATGGCAATGATGCTAAGCAAGTATGACTCTTATGTACATGATGTAATTGTTATTAATATAAAATCTCTACATTTATATAATGAGCATCTTCGAACAATTTTGTTGGGCTTATCCCATTTATACACAACTTTCAATGAAACAAAAAATGTGCTCTTTAAATTCCACTTCGCTCTTACATATTTATATTCTTTGCGTTATCGACTGATATATATTGTTTTATATAGGTGTAGTTAGTTTGTAAACTTTAACATAGAATTAAAACAAATGTTAGCTGCAAGGAGTTACTCCACAAGTTTGAAATATATTGTGATTTATTTCACACACGTAAGTGGCAAGCTCCTAAGACACTATCAGTTAGGAGATATCAATGATGACATAATACCAATTTATTATACCACCTTTCTGAAATTTGTGTTTTAAATTTGTTAATTGTTTAATTTCTACAGTGTTTTTAAATATTAGTATTAGTATTATGTCATCTACGCCAAAAAATACAACAAATATTCATTATATTTCCAGTTTAGCGTCTTTTCTCTAATGTACTACAGCTTCTCTTTGTAGCTCATATTAGTATCTGTTCAATAGTAGTAGACGACAGTACGTCACTTCTTATCTAATGAAATAGTTTTAAATCTACTACCAAATATCCTCAAAGTCATGAGTTGATGTTACTTTTACATATTTTTTATTAATGAGGTGGCTTGGAATTTACAGTTCTGCCAGTTGAGGCATCTACTTCTTTTTAATCGTATCTCAAAAATGTTTTATTAAAGGGTTTCGGTATGCATATTTATATATTTCATATATTTCCATGTGCCAACGTCGAATGCATTCAAATATTTCTTCGTATGTAATTTGGTAAAAAATATATAAAGCAAACATTAACCAACTGATGAATGTAGTTTTAAAATATTGTATTGAATACAATAGGCAACAAGTATAGGCAATCCATGTAGTTGCCAATCCTATCCCACTTATGATGTAACAAGTCGTGCCCGTGTATGGTTGCATATCATTATATTACATATGTCAGCAATTCATTGGTTACAGGGTTTAGACGTTCAAGGCCGCGTATGATATTTACCAAGCTAGATATATCGCGTGTGTTATTGTGTTCGCGCGTATCAGACGCGCCCGTCATGTGCGTCCGTTTGACATTGTAGTCTTCGCGTTTGTTTGAGCGCTAAAAAGAAACAACATTTTCTTGGAATGTTGCCATGAATCCCTCATACAATAGATCTTTGTAAATAAACATATATGTAGAGAGATTTTGTTTTATCGGTGGATTTAGTAGCCAAGATGGTTGAAGAACTAAGCTAGTTGGTGTGGGAAAGGAGGGGAAGCAGTGGAAGCAGGAGAGTGATGGGGTGAGTATGTGGATTGGGGTCAGGATATGGAATACTGTAGGACCAACGAGGTAAGGGGTTTGGGATCATTTTGGCATGCGCGCAACGCTAAATATATTTTTCTTTGGTTTATGAGAGGTCACCGAGACACTACATTTAATATACATGCATACACCCACGAAGTTTCGACTTTCTTGTTTAGGAGGAGTTCGTGAATCACACACACACACATACACACACATATTTATTTAACCCAGTCCCAAAATGATACGCTAGCCAATGTTTTGGCCCGCAGTAACCCACCCACTTTCAGGCCAGTACCACAAGGGGAGTAAGGTGGCAGCATTTTCAACACGTTTTCTGTGCGGAATGGTTATAGTTAGTTATAGTTTTTACGACGCTAAGCTGCAACACATGTGGGAAAGCCGACGTGGCTTGTAACTTATACTTCACGTCGGATGGCATTTTGCATCCAGACACTCAACTGGCCCCTCTGATACTTTAACGCTGAGCACCCAGCATTACATGAGTAGGTCACTTTTTAAAGTCTTGGCAATGACTCTGCTAGGAATCGAACCCCGAACCTCCCGGCTGAGTGTGTCCAATTTGCCATCCGTGCAGATAGAGAATGCTTTATGGATGTCACTCAAGCACAGTAGTAGGTTTACATTGGACATTTATGACCATTATCCATGTTTTGGTTATCTCATTTTAGTAATTGCTATATTCAAACCTCCCCAGTGTCTCATATTTGTTTTTATTTAAACAATTGTCAGAATATCTTGAGAGAATTATTTTATAACAATTGAGAGAACACTTGAGACTAGAGAAGACAAGTTGGATACAGTCGAGACCAGTTGGAAAAAAATCCAAGCTACCTGGCCTGCACCAATACTCAAATTTCAAACGGTGACCAGTTGGGAATTTCCATCCCAACTGTGACCAGTTGTGATTTTCCACACTGGAAAATATAATCCAAACTGTGACCAGTTGGTAATTTCCAAACTGTGGAATTTCCATACCAACTGTGTCCAGTTGGGAATTTCCAAACTAGGGAATTTCCATTCCAACTGTGTCCAGTTTGGAATTTCCATCCCAACTATGACCAGTTGGAAAATTCCAAACTGGTGTGAAATTCCAATACTCGCCATTCCCAACTATACAAAATTGGAACCAGTTGGGAATTTCCAACTGCTTTTTTTCCTCCGGGGTGGTGGGGTTGTTATCGGATTGTCCACCCGTAGAGATATATAGTAGATTCACGGTGGCCCAGGTCATAGGCGGGAGTTACTAGCACCTCTAGACATGATTGGCTGTCGGCCATATATTGCGAGAGCGATGATCAATACCGACTGTGTGGCCTAGTGGTTATAGCGCCCGCCATGCAGCCTGGAGGCTCGGGGTTCGATTCCTGGCCGAGTCATTGCATAGACTTTAAAAAGTGACCTACTGCTGTACTGCTGGGTGCTCAGTGTTAAAGTATCAGAGTGGGGCCAGTTGGGTGTCTGGATGTAAAATACCACCGACGTGAAGTGTAAGTTAAAAGCCACGTCGGCTTCCCACATGTATATATGTAGCAGCTTAGCGTCGTAAAATAACTGAAACTATTACTAACTATAACTATAGTCACCACCTGCAAGAGCCAGAGGACGAAATAGATGCAGGTCTCCCCATGGGAAGTCTCCACCATGCTGAACTTACGACCAGTTCGCCAGAGCCGCAATCACCATCGTTAGCGCCAGGAGGGAAAACCTTATCTCCTCTATCAACTGGCCGTCGACCGAAGACAAGGATATGATGCTCTCCCTCCCTTGCCAATGCCTTGACCCGGGTTTCGGCCAAGGGGCGGATCGGTTATTTTGGAGCGCTTTGTGTGGTGAGTATATTGTTTGGGGAATTTTGTGGTATTTAAATGCCCACCAAACCGTCTACTGGTTGAGGCCTCGAGTGGTCTCATCGTCATTCCATTACAAAAAAAATGTTATGCCTCTAGATGTAAACTTATGCTATGTTTGATGCATTTCTGTAGATAATCTATACCATATGATACATGTTTAGCCCTTTTACGTTTTGGAGAATTCCATGGGGAATTTGGCTTTCGCCATGCCCTCATCCCGTAGCTTCACCACTGTTCTCAATAAAACATGGTCATAGTTAGAAACAATGGCGATGATTTCTTTTCAAAATTGGGGGATGGTCCATAAGTGGAACAGTGCAAAGCCTGGAAGTTTTGTGTGCTCATAATCTGTTCCTCCCCTATTCATATAACCCTTCTTCAAATACATGTTAAGTTATATCACACACAGGAACGTCATGGTGGGGTGGAAAAGTTGGGAATTGGTACCCCGTGATTTACAATGTTTTATACTGAGTCTACCACCTCGCTGGTGGGGGCGGGCAGACTCGCTCATTTTTGCCATCAATGACAACTAATTGGGGACGGATACGTGGGCGCTCAGAGTTATTCAATCAGGATACCTGATTGAGTTCTGCTCCTACCCCACGAATCCGTCCCAAAGAGAGGCTGTGGAATCAGAGATTCAGGCTCTTTTGGTCTGCCGGACGTCAAAGGAGGCGGGACCCCTCTATCGGTCGTCTTTCTTCATCATTCACCAAAAAAGATGGGTCTCTGAGACCCATCCTGAACCTAAAGCCTCTCAACGAGAGCTTCCTAAAGCCAAAACACTTCAGGATGGAAACTTTAAAACATGGCTGGTGGCGGCAAGCGTCGACCTCAAAAACGCTTACCTACACATAAGTACTTGGCCCTCAACTACAGGGGCCAGGACTACAACTTCACGACCCTACCGTTCGGCCTTTCCATCGCCCCACTGGTATTCTCTAGAGTCACGGCCACCATTGTCTCCTTTCTACGAACACATGGGGTGGACCTATTCGTCTACCTGGACGATTAACTGATCCTCGTCAGAACACTCGTCCACGCCTCGGCTGGATCATCAGCACGGACAAGTCAAACTTGACTACATAGGCGCAGACATACGGCAGGAATCGCCCTCCCATCCACAGATCGGATACAGTCAATGAAAGCCGCCATCTCCCTCATTTTATCCTCAGAAGCACGCCAGACCAAACTCTGGCTACGGACACTCGGCCTGATGGAGAGCTTGGTCGACCTCGTCGACTATTACATACTACATATGATACCGATAGAGTTTCACATCCTGCGCTTCGTCAACCCGGCCAAATATCGAATGACAGTTATGGTTCCCGTTCCCGAAGCCAGCTAAACACCTCTGGGCATTTATTTTTAGCCATACCGACCTCTAACTCAGTAACGACGGACGCTTCGCTCCAGGACGATGGCCATCGGAGGAATCACACCTCCACATAAACCTACTGAAATTACGAGCAGTCTAAAACGGCCTTCTAGCGTTCCTCCCATACCCACGGGGAACAACTCTCACAATCTTCACGGACAACACCACAGTAGTGTCCTACATCAACAGTCAGGGTGCACCCCACACTGAGTCCCTCTGCAACCTGAGATGGGAACTCCTCCTATGGGCTCAAACGAACAATCTCGTCCTCAGAGCAAATCGAACACGATAGCCGACGCACTGTTCATGGGAACCCTCGACCCTCAGGAGTGGTCCTCCTTTCCAAAATATGAGATAAGATAAGATAATCTTTATTTATGCGACTACCTGTTCGCCCTTTGTGGAAAACCACCGTTTTTCCTTTTCACCACCAAGAACAACGCGAAACTACAAAGCTATTGCACTAGTCTTCGACCCACAAGCATTCGTAACGTACGCACTGGCCTTCAAATGGGACGGTCTGCAGGCTTACGCCTTCCCGTCGATCCCCCTGATTCCATTTGTCATCAACAAACTTAGGACATCCAGAACATTGCCAAGACTTTAAAAAGGGATACACTGCTGTACTGTTGAATGCTCAGCGTTAACGTATCAGATTGGGGCCAGTTGGGTGTCTGGATGTGAAGTGCCACCCGCGGGTTACAGGCCACTTCGGCTTCCCACATGTATATGTGGCAGCTAACGTCGTAAAATAACTGAAACTATAAACTATTTGATGGTGAAATGTTTGCTGATGGATAGTACTTTTTAATCCAAAGCTAATAATGTTATTGAATTAAACTAAACACGTATGTTAATCCATTGGATATATCAAAATAATGCAAACTAAACAAAATGTGTCATAATATCGATAAAACAAATCGCACGCTACTAATAATTAAGCGTATGTAGATTGATACACCACTTGATGTTTGGTGGAGGGAGAAAGTCTTGACCCTGTTAAGGAAGCAAAACTCCTTGGTGTTAAAATTAATCATGATTTGTCATGGTCAAATATGATCAAATCTAAGCTCTAACTTTTATTAAAGATCAACGCGTTTTTACCTTTGTCAGTTCATATACATTTTTTAAATAGTTGTATTCTTCCATATTTTGACTACTGTATTGGGTATGTGCAATAATGTTGATGTCCTTCAATTTAACAGACTGATTAAAAAAGTAATGCGATTGATTTTGTGAATATGATACTCCTAGTGTTGAAATGTATTTTTTTTAAATGGGTTCCTATTTGAATACCGTTATAAATATTATATGTAACGGTTCATAAAGTACGTCTCGGTATTGCACCAGACTGCATTACAAACCTGCTTAATTTGAATGAATCTAGAAGGACCAGGTCATCAGTAAATATCATACTTAGAATTCCGTTTGCGCGTACAGAAATGTTTAAGAATTAATTTAGCGTTACTTGTCCCACTATTTATGAGTCTCTTCCTGTTAATATACAATCTGCGCTATGCATGTCGTGGTCACTGTTTTAGATGTTTTTTATCCGAAATTCAATGAACGTTGATCCTATTTTATTTATATTTATTAAAGTATGTAGCCTAGTATGGTTGTTTCTCTCGACCCATGTGAAAATAAGGTTGGTCCCTACCATGGATATCGAGCCTAAATATATTATCTTATCTGGCAATATAGAAACGGAGTTGCAAACTTCATTCCACTGTGTAACCAGTCGAGTTGGCGCATGTAGGTACATCCATTGTATTGCACATACGTGTCACAAGTTCATTGGTTACACGGTTTAGAACAGTTGGGAGTCTGACCCCGTAATCTCGCCGAAACATCGATCTATGAATAAATTAAATTTGAATTTCGTCGCTTTACATATAATATAGGTATTATTTTTCACCAGCAAAATTTACACCCTTCAAATGTTCATTACCTACCCAGCCACCGTGGCTAAACTAAAAATATTTGCAAAGTATATTCACCGAAAGGTATCTGAGAAAACTCCAGCAAAAACGAATGGATAACGTCTTAGGTTCAAATTCGTCCCCAACAAGGCCTACCGCGACACGCACAAAATTGGCCAAAATGAGTTTGCAAATGAGTTCCAACAAGAAATTTCCCTCGTACATAGCTTTTTCGTTGTTTAAGATGGCCAGTGCCAAAACGATGAACAACTTATCGTTGTGTTTTGTATACTATGACTATGAGTCGGCCTTTGTCTGCGAGCAGGGATGGGGTTCATTTTGGTTTGAACCCCCTACATAGACCCTTCCCCTTGTGGGTATGTTTTTTGGGTCTTCCGTTCCGCGAACCCTTAGCGGTACGCTTGGTACCTTTTTGGTTACTTGCCTTTAGGCAGGCAAGTAACCTATGCAGTCAAGTTGGCGTGTGTGTGTGTGTGTGTGTGTGTG
>WXZC020000393.1:0-12436 GCA_011317855.2 Paelopatides confundens
TATCTTCATTTGATAATGTTTGTAGGAAAATCCCCCCCCCCAAGCAGCCACTGGCCTACCTGTCGGTACTGGAAGATATGATGTATAGGCTACCTAGCAGTATAGAAAGAGATGTGGCTATATAAGGTGTTTCTTATTAATAATATATTTTTAGGGGTCTATTATTTTGTTTTCTCTGTATCTTGCAGGTGGTTTAGTTCAATATTTCTCGTTGGGAGTGCTTTCTGTCGCAAGTTAATTATAAGGACTCTACGGTACACTGGTAGAAGAGACCAGGATGTACATGTGTATGCTGGATCCATATTGGGCTGGACTGACCTGTCTCCACACACACACACACACTGCACTCTCCTTGCAAGCAGGATGTACATGTGTATGCTGGATCCATATTGGGCTGGACTGACCTGTCTCCACACACACACACACACACTGCACTCTCCTTGCAAGCAGGATGTACATTTGTATGCTGGATCCATATTGGGCTGGACTGACCTGTCTCCACACACACACACACTGCACTCTCCTTGCAAGCAGGATGTACATTTGTATGGTGAATCCACATTGGGCCTGTCGGATCATTCACATCCCGGACACATCCATGATGTACATGTGTATGCTACATATGCCCTATATTACTCTTATGTATCGTATCATATTGAACTTTTTGCATCGAAACATGAAATTGCTGTGAATTCTCTGCTGAAATTTAAAGAGTTGGTTGCCTAGTTATGTTATCACTTTCTATAAAAGTGCAATAATAGACCTAATTATTGGAAGAATTAAGCTTTGTATCAAGATTTTGTTCCATACATCCAGTCTGTGTATTTTATACAGACATCCAAATGGATGATATGTGTATTCTTTACAGCCATCCAATGAATTGTTTATTTTCTACAGACATTCAATGAATTATCTGTGTATTCATTACATCGAATGATTTGAAACAGCCAGTAATTATGCATCTTACGTTACATAACTTGTACCTCTTATTTAAATTGTTACAAAAGTCTAAACACTTCTTGAATTAAATTCTTATTATATATGTTATAGTTTTTTCTTGTATTGTAGTGTGCTCTGATGTTTTTCTTTTCTTCTTAATGTGTTTTACAATTATATAATTCCACATGAGTACCATACTTGATGCTTTGAATATTCATATACATTGTTTAACAGAGCTCATTGGTCACACCATACTTGATGCTTTGAATATTCACATACATTGTTTAACAGAGCTCATTGGTCACCTCTGTGCGTGTACGTAGTGTGCTGTTTAACTCAATTCCTCGACCAAATACTTTCCACTGATTGTCAAGAACTCCATTGAAAGAGAGATTTAGGCATTAAAGATATCACCCCATCTGTAGTTACCGCTGTTAAGATTTAGCAGGCGTCTTCCATGATTTTCATGTTTCTTGCATAACATTTCTCAAATGAAGATTCCTTTTCTGGGGGATATGTCAACTACATGTGTTTAATCAGGCTCTGGACATTTCCTGGATAGCTTTCTATTCTGTTAGATAAGAATGACAACATAGATTTAAAACACAATGTATCATTATTGTGTTTACATTATATACTTAGTTGTTACATAATATTTCTGGCTTTGTACTAAGTTTAACGTAATATTTGCAGTGTACTCTGCTTATAATATCAGTCTGACTTTGTACATTTAACTTTGAGTGGCTACTACCTCTGGAATGTAAATTTTCATGAATACAAGAAGATATGTATGTATGAAAAGAAACGATATAATAGCTATTTATTTGGTGAAAGATGTAGATCATCTTTCTATCCTGAAACTGTATGTACAGTATTGGCAAATAGTGTACAAAGGAGGAGGACTATATCATTTAAGTTAGACAATAACTTAGTTGCTAACAACTCTTATTGGATACAAAAGTTTGGTCATTGTTTTATTTAGTTTTATTTATTTATTATATATTTTTAAAAATGTGTGAGTTTTTTATATTTTTTCTTTTTTTTTGTCTTCAATTTGTTTGGATTATTTCTTTGTTTTTTTCTCTTTTTTTAAAGAAATTGTAGATGTGTAGAAATATCAAAGATTGAATAATTTTGTGCTTTATTTATATGTTATTTAAATATTATTGTTGTGTTAGTAGGAAAATCCACAAGTTTAATAAGTTTTAAAAAGATTTCCATTTTTGTTTTCATTATACCTGTTTTAACCTAATTCCTTTTCACAGAGACATTTATATCTGATTTGCCTAAATATAGCAAATTGATATATTTATTTTGTATAATTATTTCTCTGTAATTTCATAAGGAAGGAAATCATTTTTAGTTCATAATTAATTTTCATAATTATTTTATTTATAATGCCTGTGATATCATCCTCCAGTCTGAGGTTTAGCATTCATAAATGTATATGGTCGAGTCTGTGAGAGAGTATACCATACAATGAGGCTTAGCATTCATATGGTAGGGTCTGTTAATGTGTCACCATTCACTTGCTTTGGCTGTTGATGGTCTGTCAGGCCTGTAATATACTTCATTAGGGCTGATTAGCTTTCATTAATTATTTGGTTGGGTTTGTAAGTATGTTTATATCAAAAGTCACTCTGCCTATAGTATCCTCTACTGAGAGTACTATTGAAAATTGATTTGGTTTAGCTTATGTATCGGTTACACTATTCGTCCATTGCTGTAGCGTAGCATTCAAAAGCCTGCCAGACTCTTTATCTGACAGGTGTTTAAGCCTATTGACTGATCTGTGATACACTACATCGCACCTTTGGTTTATTCAAACATCCCTGGCATACCTCACAAAGTCACTCACTCTGTTTGTGGAAGAGATTATTATTATTATTTTTTTTGGCAGAAGAGATTATATGACCTTGAAGAGCTGGAGATGAAACAACATTAGCATAATTAAAGATATGGTGACATATTCCTGTACCCCTCCTATGAGACCTAACTGAGAATAATACATCAAACTGCAGAAAAAACTGTTTTTTTTTTTCAATTACAATAGGCTGTTTACAATGACATTGTCACAAATTATACATAAACTACTGTAGGTCCAATAATTGAGTTCATAGTGCCAAAATATGTGCCAACTTATTTGGAATACAATTTCACTACACCACATGTCTTTTTGTTTTAACTACTTGAAATCTGGTTTGTCATGACCTCTGATCTTCATAAACTCTGGATCAGGTCAGCATCAGATTTCTAGCCAAAAAGTCATATTTACATGGATAACTTTTGACTAATATTGCCAACAGCTTTTTGGCAGCTAACATGATAGAAATTGATATTCTGAGTTCTTATTCATGTTGCCAGATCGATCCTCTTGTTAGCCTTGTGCTGCATTTTGAACTTATCAAAAGACCAATCTCCATATAATCTCTTCTGCAACCACCAATTTTCCCTACCACAAACAAGAGTGACCCTCAACTATTAATTGCCAAAAACCGGCTGCCAGAGTTTGGCGGGGTTTTCAAATGCAGCATTACGATAAGGAGTCTAAGAGTGTAATCGCATGTAATGTAGATTTGCTGCCATGGTGATGACACATTACAAAATGAGTTTTATCAGCACAAGTAACTAAATGGCATAAGCAAGAGGAGTGTTTTTAAGATGTTTAAACTGGGTGGTTAGTGTTTGTAAGTCTTGCAAACCCTAGTTGATATCTTGTAAATGTGTCATCGCCATGGCAGCAAGATATGGCTGTGTAGAGAATTGATAAACATTTGGTCTAAGAGTACATCACACTCCGAACATATGTAGGCCTACTGTCAGTCTTCTGACAAGCAGGTACATGACCACTAAATATATTGTTAGTTTATTGGTAAGTTATTTTTCTTATATTTACTTGTGTATTTATATTTAATGGAGCCTATAACAGTGAGTGATGTGACTATTATACCAAAGACCAAATAATATAGTTTATACGATAGATTTATTTAGTAATTTCAAAAGGCTAATCTCACAACCAACAACAAAAATGTGATAGAATTATTGACTTGGACTATATTGTTGAACATAGCTGACGAGTCCTTACCGTGATATCACAACCAGTTTAAACTACCACCGATATAGGCAGACATCGATCAATAAGTGGATAGGCTACGTATTTGATCTGGCCTGAACTACTTCAATAATTGCCAGGCTCAGGATAGTAATACAATCAATAGAGCGTTGTACAGTGCGTTGTATTGAACTACACCACTCATGAACAGCTAGGTTAAATAACAAGCTTGTATGACCAGGGCATGCGTAAAAGTAAGAGGATCAATTCATTGGATATCTGGGGTGGACTAAGTGTTATGTAATAATCATAAGAAGGTACTAGTAGTATCCAACCAGACTAAACACCTAATGTATGCTCATGACCGTAAAGCGTAGCTACAATCATCTCGTGTAAGCCTGGACTAGTAGTATCCAACCAGACTTAACACCTAATCTATGCTTATGACCGTAAAGCGTAGCTACAATCATCTCGTGTAAGCCTGGAATATCATTCGTAATATCAACATCTGAGTTTCAGAAGTGGCTCTTACTTTGTCAAGTCTGACACTACCTTATATCCTGTCAGGCAGACTAACTTTTGACAATGTTATAAACTTAACAGCAGTCTGAAAAATGACATTATCTTATAGGCTATACAATTATAGACTGAAAAGTGCTATGTTTAGGCTAAATATATGTTTGAAAAAGGGAAGGAAAACGCCTTTATTTATTTTTATTATTTAAATGTTTTTTTTTTTAAATGGTTGCGACTCATTTTTCCACAAATGGATTGCACAAGCTTTTTTCAAGATGGTTGCCTGTTTTATGGTGAATGACTGCCTGTTTTATGGTGAATGGCCGCCTCTTTTCCTGAGTTTGTCTAAATGCACTTTGATGCACTCTCAGTATTGGTGAATCACATCGAGAGAAGATAAATGATATTGCTCGATCAGCCAAACAAGGTTTTTTTTTGTGTTTCTTTTTAAAAGAAGAAAAAGAGGGAACCTGCCTACAAAACTGAGCGGGGATGGTATACATGTGTATATATATATTTTGCCCTACATTCACAGAATGTACAGTACATAAGTAACATCTTTTGCATTATAGTTTTAAGTAAAAGTGGGCAAATTTATTCTCCTTTTGGTTTTGAAATATTGATGGGGTGATCAGAACGTACAGCACGTCATAGGAACCCACATAAATATAAATGCCACATATGATATTCAGCCGATTATATATAAATTTAGTATAATTCTTTGTCATCATTAAATGTTTTTTAAAAAAAAATCATCAACTGGATGATTTTTTTGAAGTAAGTTACCAATAATTTATTTTGCATATGATTCTTATTGTGTATGTAGTATTAACTGAAGCTAATTAATTAAACTGTTTAATATTGTAAATGCTTTGTATTTTTTCATATACACAAAGATGGTGGTAGTCTGTTGCATAATCCTACCGAGTCCATTGTCAACATGTACATTGTTACTTAAGGTCATCAGTATTGCCCTCAAATATGCTAGGTAGTCTAAAAATGGTCACTCATGATCAAACTTTGACACCCCTTACTGATATCCCTGGGACATTTTTCTTCTCTTTTACTGAAACAGTTGATTGTTAATTTGAACATATAAATGTCTGGGAATATTTGTTTAAGGGTTAGAATCTTCACCAAAGTGATTTGGGGGCAATACTTGATATTTCATGGTACACAGGACATAATGTAGGTCAGAGGTTCTCAATTCATTTTCTGGATATCAAAGTCCACTGGCCCAAATACATTCACACCAAGCCTTGTACCGTAATATTTTTCTTCCTACCAGAAATTTCTTTGCGGGCCGAATTTGGTCCTCTGTGGCCACCTATTGAGAACCGTAGTAGCAATATATTGGACACAGGCCTGGGCATAGTATGGCATTGCCCAGGGGAATATTACATACACAAATTGTAGCTGTACAATGGACATGGGTCTGAGCATGGTATGACATTTCCCAGGTCAACATTACATTGTACTTGTTCAAAAGATTGTGCAACAGCATATCATGTATTTTTTCAGAGAATATTTTGTCAGAAGTATAAGCTTTAAAAATAGAAGAAGATTGAACAAAACTATTGATGTATGTGTGGGTGTGACCACTGGTTACGGTCAATGAAATTAAATTTATTTTTCTTCAACATAAACTTTTAAAATGTTAAGTTCACGTTTAGTAAACATTTAGAGTATTAAACTGTAGCATTAAAATTATCTTTTGGCTGCTAGGTTGTTTAAAAAATAGTTAAAATAGCTAATTTGGTCATGAAAAAAAGTCTTGAAATATTCTTTCATTTTAGGTTCACGAATAGTGGTAGTAACGGTGCTCAGACATCAGAAGGACATTAATAAATAATATTCATTAAGCGTCATTATATAAGTAGTCCAGTTGAATATTTTGTCCTGATTTTTCGTTAGTCACGTTTTCTTCTTAAATTTATTGTCAAATTTCATTTAATTCTTAAAAAGAAGTAGCTAATTAATTATTTACCATGATTTATTGAGGTTACCTAGCTGAAAGCTAAGTAATGTCACTAAAGTAAAGAACCTAAGACGACTTAAGCATGATATCACCATTGCCAAAGTGATGACATTTTCATCCCCAGACCCCATTCTCTGTCCCAGACATAATAATACAGCTTGACTAGGGTCATGTTATCATGGCCTATATTATTAGTATCACAATTCTGGCAAAAGAAGAGATACTCTACTACATTATCATATTCAAAATGGGCTGAATTCTCTACCCTTCTACATATATTAAAGTGCTTCACTAGCTACAAATATGCCAGAAAGACAATAGAAATGGTCACACATGGTGAAACTCGTTGCCATTTTTTTTACTGCCATGTCATGACTTAAAGTTGTTTGAGACTTTCACATGAAAATAATTAAATATTTGGTCAATGGTTATTTGGGATCAATTAAAGCCAGGACCAAATACAAAATCATTTAAAATTCTTCTCCCAGATACACTTATCTGGTGATCTGGATGAGTTTGTGACAATAATCTGTTGGTATGGGGTACAAATTGTATGATAAGAGGTTGAAGGTCATTTAAGGTTTGTAAGGAGCTCATCTGAATTAGGGTAATCTAGAGTTTATTGATTATAAGATGCTAATATATTTAAATTTAACTTTGCATAAATTTTAAAAAGCTGAAAAAGGTGATCTGTGGTTTAGAGAAATCAAAATCAATTCATATTTGTATGTTCAAATATTTGTATATTTAAATCCCTTGACCTTTGACCTTCAAAAGGTTAGTATGCAACATGTGATTCTTACATACATGAGCCAGGTTATCATAGCATTATGGCATAACACTGTATGATATTTCTGTTGTCCCACTGGATTGATAATGTGGAGTATCTGTTCTTTTGTCATGTCTAAATGTAGGCCTAGTACTTATATTATTTACATCATTTTATAAGTTATTTGTAGTGTTAAAAGTGATTTACCAATGTATACAAGGTTTATGAGAAATGGTTCTGAAAGTTAGAAAACTGGTGGAACCATCATTTGATGATGAAGAAAGGAGATCGAATTTGTTACAATTTGTTATATTTATTGACGAAGGCAGAAAAGAGGAAAGATTTGAAAAACATTTATAGTTTAGAAGATGTAAAAGAACGATATCTCAGGTGAAATAAATATTTTAAAGATGAGACGAAAAAGATTCATGGCAGGAAATTTTAGGTTATTTATAGAATAATTGAGAAATGCAAGATGGTTCATAGATTGTATCAGGTAGATAGCATGGTGTAAATAGATGAATGTGTAAGTTTAGTGCAATGTGAGTGAACAAGAATATTGGCACAACCAGATATTATATTGAGGGTGCCTCCACTTAACAGCTAAAACACTGGTTTCAGAAGTTTTTTTTTTTTTTTTCTCCAAGAAATGTTTGTGGAGGGGGAGGGGAGGGATTTTGGCAGGTATAAGGAGGACAAATGATTTTATTCTCTCAACATTTTTGGAATGAGGGTTAGTAACTTGTCATGAACTTCCACTTTGTGTTCCTCTCTCTATTGATGTCACTGGTATGGGTAGCTGTATTGTCTCTTGGCTGGATAAATGTGTTTAGTGTTGACGGCTGTATATACAGAAACCCCACAAAGTGAAATTGCTTTCAAATACACAGAGTATGCACTGTCATAAATAATGAATCATGTATGTGTATTTTGTTGTTTCTTCGGCTACTTTTGGTGGAATATATCCCCACCCCTCCCCCAATGGTGTCAGATCTCTTATAGTGTGGAATTCCTTTTCAAATGGAAAATTGTTAAGTTGGTGGAGCTCTTCATAAATGGATATAATTTATCATGTGCCTAGCCTGTGAAAGGAAAAGTGACCAGTTTATTCTCAACACTGATCCATAGAGAAACCCAAAAATAGAATGGGTCAAGTTACTGTGGTGAATTTAGGGTGGGTGTAAATCCACCCCACCTATATACATTCTTCTGGAGAGAAACTTTGAATGTGGGCAGAAAACAGCAAGAAAAATCTACTGACTCCAAAGGGTAATCTTGTACCCCCACTAGGGATATGGACCTCTTATAACTCTATATTATAATGGATTTCCTTGGTGGGGGGGGGGGTTGTGGGTGGAACTTATCAATCCATACTATGAGTGGGATTACGGGGGTCGGGAACCCCCAATTTTTCAATATTTTGTTATTTCTCTTAAAAAGGTGAATTTTTATTGTATTTTGTAATCTGAAGCAATTTTGCATATTAATATGGGACCATTTTGCAGGTACAGGCGACTCCCTTAACATCCATATTTTTCATAAAGTGGTATGATCCCCTTCATATGCATTTCCAATGTCCATCCACATGTAGGGAAGGGTGGGGGAACTTATTTGTCCCGCCTTTAAATTTGAGGAAAAAATTGTAATAGGCTACATGTCATAATTTGGCATGCTATATGGCATGAATTCGGATACAAAATATATGGATTTTAAGGTCATCTAATCTCTGAACCTCAATGCCATGTAAATTGTCTTTAGTATGGACATCCTTAGTGAATATGTTATTATTGTAATATATATAATTGTTTTCCAAATTGAATGTGACTACATACATTACCACTGCACAATTAACATTTTCAATACAACAGTAGATATAGTATGGCTCAATTTTGTTCATTAGGCCTATATATGGCACAATTTTGCATGTAGGTCCTATTTTTCCTGCCCAATCTTCTAAATTTCAACCCCGCATGTCGGGTAATTTATCACTGCTGCATGTGAATGTATCACTTAAATTTTGGTAAAATGGCCACACAAATGACATCGAACAATTAATGCAACATAGCCCATACAGACCTAGAACAAACACATATACATGCTCCATTTCATGTTTTAAACTCTCATTGGTTAATATTAATAATATTGTTGGGTGGCAGTAACATTTTTTAATCGAAAGGCAACCGTTTGACACGGTTTGTACATTGTTTATATTTGCTTTGGCCTGACTGGTTCAAAAATTATTGAAAGAAATCCATCCCTCATTCTGAAAATGTGATTTTAAATATACCCGCTAGTGCGGAAAGAGCAGTTTAAAAGTTGTACTCTGGTTGTAATCCAACACCTAATGCAACACAGTATAGTCCTATATAGCACCGTAATGCACATAACAATCCAACACCTAATGCAACACAGTATATATAGCACCGTAATGCACATAATAATCCAACACCTAATGCAACACAGTATATATAGCACCGTAATGCACATAACAATTTTGCAGGTCACCATCTTATATCACTATAGAGGATTTGTTTCTGAGAAATTCGGCGATTATGCTACATTAACTTTATTTATAGCTTCAACGGAGTGCGATTTATTCTACTTTCTCTACAAACGGTAACCAACAGTAATACCCCATTTTCCATGTATTACCTATTGAAAACAAATGTGGACATGGACGTTGCCACTGTTGGTGATGATGGGGGTGTGTCTGGATCACGCGGTTTATCGAGTAGCCTAATTCTCCCAGTTGTCGGATACATTTAAGGACTCGTCTGTGTGATTGTCCACCTAAGCTATCGGCTAGATTCACGTTCGCCAATGTTTTATAAACTTATAGAACTTCCAGAAATGATTGGCTGTCGATCAAATCTATATTTTAATTATCTGGCACAATTTTGTATATTATATATGGCACCATGTTGCAGATAGGGAACCATGAAATTCCATTTTTTCCTCAAATTAGGAGGTTGATCCTCTTTCTCTACACCCACTTGTAAACTTGTGTATGTTATAAAACTTATATACTGCATGGCACCCATTTCGGAGATATGTGATCTTAAAATTCCATTTGTTAAAGGGGATGTCCCCTCCCTTTATATCCAATCTCACAAGGCTCCGTTATAGCCACAGACACAGATCAGAACAGCATATCATCTCAAGTTTCCCACCTCAATTCCGGAGATCAAATCCCACCTCTGCGCTGGTTTGTCGGAAACTGGGATTTCATTTTGGAAGTTAATGGCATTGATGTGAAATTTGGAACTTTCTGTCGGGACAATCATACAAGTCATCCCCCTTCACAGTCGTCGGATCTTAGTTCTACCCATGACTGAATGTAAATTTATTCCAGTGCAAAAACAATATTAAAGTGGAAGAGAAGCCCATCCCCCTTACACCCCTCCAATAGAGCGCCCTTTCACAAAAGTTAACGACATTTGATACTAAATCACAGTCGGTGGAGGGGGAAGGGGATGATAATGCGGACCCACCTCTGAAATCATGCTCACACCACTGACACTAGCCACATAATACCCCCCATGTTTAAAGACACCCCCCCCCCCCCCATTTCGAACACTGCCCCTACATATGCAAGGAAGGTAAAAACAATGGTCACCTATATTATCAAAGCTTCACACATTTACTACATGACACTGGATGTTATTTTTAGCACGGAAGACTATATACGACCATGGTAAAGAAAAATATCTATAAAAAAAACCCGGTATTATTAAGTAGTACGAGATAAACCGTAATTACGAGTTAATAAAAGACGAAAAAATTAACCAGCTAAAAAATGTGGGTGGGGGAGGGGGTCGACTAGAGTAACGATACAATGAAAAACCCAGTTCCCATGGCTCATACAAGCCCTCTCTTTTTGGTTTTACGTCCGTTACCCCCATGATTCACGGGGTCAGACGTTCGATGATCTGGTATGATCACTATTTGTTTGGCCGAATATTTACGCCTCGAATGCCGTTCCTGACGGCAACCCTATAGTAAATGAATAAAAAACAAGGTAAAATTTGAAAACGTTGAGACGAAACCATGTCAAATTTAATTTCGGTGACGAAGTAGACACAACATGAGCTAGACCGAATACTGAACCGTTAGTCTAGTCGATCGTTGTTTTCGTTTTATAAGCCGGGATTTTAATTACCTCGCAATTATGACTCTATTCTCGTAATTACAAGATATCATCCGTTTGTTTTGTCTCGATTTTATTGTTTTAAGTTTTTATTACGACTTATTATCTCGCAATTACGAGATAATATCCGTTTGTTTTTCGTTTTTTTTCTCTACTTTTTTGAAAGACAATATTTTACCATGGCCGTATTAGTCTTCTGTAAGTTTTCCTAGCTGAACTTGAATTTAATTGGTACGGAAGCGTAGAAGGGACATCATATTAACTGCTGGCACATAGTAGTGGGCTACAATCTCGTCCAAACAACAAAGATCTGACAAATTGATGACTTGCACATATGGCGCCTCATGAAAAGGCTATGCATATTTTATTAAGATGATAATGAATGTGCAAAATGGATTATTAAGTAAGTGCTCAAGTCGTTAATTATCACACTTGTAACGAGATATGAACGTAGCCAATAATTATATGAGGCGGAAATGTTCGTAGATGTCAGCCATATGACGGGGGTTTAAGGGGAGGAGTGTCCCCACCCAATTGATAAATTGTTGTTAATGTAAAGGGCTTATATGCAAAATGGTGCTTCATTTGCATCTTTTCAAGTACGGTACGTTTATTTTCTACAATTGTTTTTGTTAATACTCAATTTAAGCACATTCCAGATGATGACCAAATAGAAGGGCGACGTACCCGACTTGTTGCGCCAATATGTACAGGCACCTGTGAATAATTCATCAGCATCCATTGTATTCTGAGCACCGTTATGTTACAATGGGTAACAAGACAGACCATCATTTATAATCAGAAGAAATCAATGACAATTTTGACAAGTAATTTAGACAGTACTAAAACAAATAGGGCCCAGAGCTGTATATGTAATTATGTATATGGTTCAGGCAGGGCCTAGGCTAGTAGCATATTGTCTAAGGTTACAATACGTTCCGAATAATCGGCATTATACCGGGCCAGTTTCCACACCGAAAATAGCGTCTCGGTGGTAAAGTACTTTGTCCCGATTTTCTAATATCTTGTTTTACA